>PITA01003128.1:42692-58166 GCA_004023965.1 Spilogale gracilis | reverse complement strand
GCCAGAAGGGCTGTCCTGAAAAATCTTTATGCAGTATTATATCTGGTATGGGAGAAGTCTGTGGCCAAGTTGGAGTTTTTTGCTTGTGTTTTTTAAAAAGATTATTTATTTGAGAGAGAGAGAGAGAGAGAGAGAGAGAGAGCAAGTGCAAGCATGAGCAGGGGGAGGAGCAGAGGGAGAGGGAGAAGCAGACTCTCTGCTGAGCAGAGTGTCCAACGTGGGCTCAGTTCCAGGACCCTGGGATCATGACCTGAGCTGAAGGCAGAGGCTTAACCCACTGAGCCACCCCGGTGCTACCCCTGTTTTTGGAGAAAATAAAATTTAATTTTCTACATGCGGAAAATCCACACAGATATGAGATGCCCTGCTAATAAGTTGAAGTTTTAATCTGCCTCTGTTGGCTGTTCTACTTCAACTGTCCTCTTCCAGTTATTATCCTTTTCACAGTCTCATCAATTATATTTTTAGAAATGTTTTTGGTGAGGGGATTAATCAGAAATACGAATTAACTTTTAGAAGCTTAGTGCAATTAATAATAGAAAAAATACCTGTTTTCTACTTTGGCTTCTTTAAAAAAAAGAAGTCATTCATCTTAAAATGGTTTCTTAGGTATTTCTCTGACAATCTGTGAGTCCACTTTATTATGTTATTTGCAGACAAAAGTTATTCCTAAATTAGTGTACTCTTCGACACATAAAGGCGCTTGGCAACCTGAGAGCAGTATTAAAAATATAATGGTATGGTTTGCAAAGGGCCATCTGTTATCTAGATCCTGGTTAAAATATAGGAACTTATATTGCAAGCAGCATTTTGTTTATTATAGAAACAAACTATATTATACAAAAATCAGAAAATACTAAGAAACAGTCATTTTAATACCTTCATGTACATGTTTCTGTATCCTTTTCCATGCATGTATATTCAACTGTGTATGTATATTTGCATGTATATGTATAAATATAATATTTACTTCTATGTATTATTTAAATAGTAGTTATACTATATGTGCCAGTAACTTTTCATCACTCAAGGTGTGGGCTGTCTTTGAGATGTGCAGAACATGGTCTTAAGCACCATAGGACGTTGAGAGAACTATTAGATAAAATTCCTACCCTTAATATGTTTATAATCTAGTTGATTAAGATAGGACAGATACTGTAAGAGGAAATGTGAAGTCCAATGCCATAACTAAACACTCAGGAGGAGATAAAATTAGCCCTCAAGAATCAGTAGAGGTGGGCAGAGGAGGGTAGCTAAGTACCCAGCATGGTGGGCTTACCAAGTGGGTAACTGCTGCTTTCATCCTCACCCTCACTCTAGGCACTCACTTTAGATGTCTAGGAGAATATTAGTTCCATTTATACAGGTAGAGGAATTGAGAGGAAAAGTCGCTATTATTGCAGGAAGAACTTTGAGACGTCTAAGTGTTGTCCAGGAGGAGAGCTGTTTTCGGCTCATAAGAGCTAGAGTTCTGGTGAAGACTCTCAACAGCTTTGAGAATCTGCTACTTAGATGAGTCTTCCAAAAGGAGGATAGGGCAGTAATTGGTTTTATTTCACACTGTCCTTTTTGCCAAGTGGACACTAAAAACTGTGACAAGTAATATATAATCCCCATTTGTTAGGGAGTTTAAAAAATTGAAGGTTTGGGGGCGCCTGGGTGGCTCAGTTGGTTGGGCAACTGCCTTCGGCTCAGGTCATGATCCCGGAGTCCCAGGATCGAGTCCCACATCGGGCTCCCTGCTAGACGGGAGGCCTGCTTCTCCCTCTCTCACTCCCCCTGCTTGTGTTCCCTCTCTAGCTGTGTTTCTCTCTGTCAAATAAATAAAATCTTAAAAAAAAAAAAAAAAAAAAAAAATTGAAGGTTTGTGTTTATTGTGCCAAGAGTTAAAATTTGTGTCTTTGACATTCTGGCATTTCTTGGTTTGCTTCACAGTTTAATAGTTGGGCCATAATAAATACCAAAATGTCTGTGTGAGGGAGAAAAAAAATTTGTTTTTTTTTTTTTAAGTTCTCACGTCTAACTTAAATTTCCAAATTCTCAAGTGATTTCTATTCTTGTCTTACTGGGTCTCATTATCTCTGTTTAGCTTTTTCACTTATAAATCATGTTTCATATATGTGAGTAACATTGGGAATGTGACCTTTCTCATGACCCTGTAAGCTAAGATTTTGCTTTGCATTTCCCAAAATAAATCTCACTAAAACATATACATTCTGCTTTTCCCCTAGGTAAAAATCTCTACACCAATGAATATGTAGCTATCAAACTGGTGAGTAAAATTTATATTTGTGGTAATTATATTTTGGTGCTCTCACCCTCACATATTTTTTTTATAGGAAATAGTTGTAAGCATTCACAAAAATACTATTTTTTCCTTTGCATATGATCCCACATAGTCACTTTCTTTCAACCATATATAGTGTTACAGTGATGAATCACTGTATACTGTGTAATGCTATATAGTTAGATGATGCTAACTATAGTTTCAGCAGCAATGAATCCAAAAATAGTTATTAAAAAGTAGCTGGAAGAAAGACACTGAAAGACTTGTAATTTCTATGAATTTTATAATTTTCATAGTGCTGTTTTAAGAGATAAAACCACAGGAAATTTTATCATTCTCTTTTGCTTGACTATGACTAATCCATTTTTAAAATGTAAGGAATTTATTAATATACTTAGGAGTAGAGAACCAAATTTAATCATCAAATCATAGCTTTAAAACGCTGTCAAATGTGAAAATCTTGTGTTCAAATTTGAAACAAAAAGTTGACTTGGTTTTGTCAATACTTATGAATAACTGAAGTGGTCATTAAAGATAACATCCTGTTTAAAAAAAAATGTTATTTTTGAAGAAGGGTAATTTTAGAAGAAAGTTCTTTATCTTATTGTTAAGGTCAATACAAAATAATTTCTAGTTGTATGAAATATGTCATATGACCAGTTTCTATGATACTGTGTAAATGTTTGTCTTCCTAGTAAGTTTCCCAGGATTTGCTGGCAGTCTGGAGCTTTATTAGTTGGAAGACAGAGGAGTTAATGATTGAAGGAAGTATCTTATGATAACTGTGATAATGCTATTCTTTTCTAACAAATTGCACTTACCACATCCACACCTGCTCTGTGCGTGGATTGAGCTTGTCAGTTTATAGAAAAGTCAGAGTTGTCTTGTGAAGACAATTATCAGACAGTTACCAGATTGGTTCTCTACAAAGATGTGGACTGGAAGGAAGGCTTGGAGCAGGTAGCTGCTAGGGAACCAAGTGTTTTGTTTATTGACCTGGAACTCTTGTTGGAGAAATTGGAGCAGGAAGACAGGTAATGCATGTAACAATGCAGGCCAAATATTTTCTCAGATTGAATATCAAAGGAGTAACCGTAACCGTATTTTTTATTTATAGGAATTTGGTTCTGTAAAAATGTTTCCGAGTTCATCTGGGTTTTTTTGCTTTTTCTGTTTTACTGCTTTGGTGATTTGTAGTAGTAACAGGAAGTAGCTGCTGAAACACTTTAAAATACTGTCTCAATACTATCTTTGTTATTGTCCCTTTATTTATCAAGTCTTCTCTTGAGGCTTTTTGTTAGGGACAATCTTTTCTATCTAGATTTCTTCTTCCAACTTGATACTAGTTAACTTTGTTAGATAAGCTTATAACATATTGTTCACATGAAGAATCACTGTGTTTCACTTATAGTTTATTAAACTTTATTCTACTTTGTACGGCCAAGAGTGAAAGCTAAAAATAGACTTCATGTTATCTAGTATGGTATGTCTCAGGAGCACATTTCTTTTTCAAATAAATCTTAAATAAAGGCTTTTTATAGGATAACAATCTTGCCTTTGGGCCTCCTCTCTTGCTGTTGGGCTGTACTCTCCACGGGAGATATGAGGGCAGTAATTGAGCTCTTTTCATTGTAACAGCAAAATTTGCCTTAAGCATTATAGTCCTACAAGGTAGCCGTCTGCTGTCGGTTTAGGATTTCAGGCAGACATGTGTGTTCCAGAGTAACCGTGATTCTGGCAAATAGCCAGCCCTCTGTGGAAATGTAATCAGCATCTGGCATAGAAATATAAGGAGGCCCTGCTGGTACTGTTTTCTTTCTACTCTGTTTGGATCTTCACTGTGGGCTTTTGTTTCTTAGATTTCTAGGAACCTTTTTAAAAAATCATATACAATATAAAATAGTATGATCAGCTCTTCCTTTACCGCGTTACCAAGATTTCTCAGGTTCTTTTTAACAGTAGTTTTCTAACAACTGTTTAAAAAAAAAAATTCTCTTCATGCAGCTAATCTTGCCCCCTTCCACAAATCATAGACTTAGTGTTTTTAATGTGCTTTATAGTGCTTCCAGAAGAGCACCTTGAAGCTCCCATTGTCTGAGCAGGCTTCAACAATATGCTAAAGGAGCTGGCCTAAAGTGTATAAGTCCTTTCATCTGTGATAAAGAGCTTCTCATGTCTGAATATATGTGACATCTATGCCCACTCTCAGCCTTGGAACTCCAGAGAGGTTTTTTTTTTTTAATCTGCTACCTTAGTTACCCCACATCAGATTGAGTATTTCCTATCAAGGTGTCCACGTGAAGTTTTAGAGTATTATGTTTGAGGAAGGATCTGTGGCTTTTTCATTCATTGCTCCTTGTGGTTTGTCAGAATCCAAAGACTTTGTCCAGGAAAAAACCTCCAGAAAGATCAGTCTCTGGTTCCATGTTAATTTGTTGTCCTATTTCTGTTTGGATCCTTGTGAATTATTAGGGATTTTTCTGAAAGACAAATTCCATAATTGGCTGCTTTACTGTGCTATAGTGGAATATCTAAAGCCAAATGCAGACTCTCAAGAGTGATCCTTCTCTACTTGAAGACATAAATGAATAAAGAAGTGATTTTATGGTATAATTAGTCTTATGTACTTTTGACTTAAGAATCTTGAGAGGCTTGAAGTTCAACTCTGATGATTGCTGACTTTAGAGTCGAAGAAGGATATGAACTTCCTTCATGAAGCTCATTAGGGATATGAACTATTTTGGCCTGCCTGACTTGATTTAGATAAACCTTTCTGGAAGCAAAGGGCTAGACTAGATAACTTCAAGGAGAATTTTGAATTCTGTGATTTATGGATTCTATATCTTAAGAAAAATGTAGAAAACAAGTGGGTTCAGGAAGAGCCTTCAAAGATGATCAAAGGAACTGAAAAACAGGACCAGTGAGGAAAGGATAAAAGAATTGAAATTACTTTGCCTGAATAAAGGAAGTCTAAGAAATGATTGAATAGTTTTATTATTTGAAAGTAGTTGTTATAGTATTCACTGGTTACTGAGGAGCTATTTCATTTTGTCGAAGACAAGAGAAATAGGCAGGCTTAAGTTTCAGTCATGGAGATTTAAACTACATATAAAGACCTTTGAAATCATGAAATGTGTTTAACATCAGCATGAATTATCAGAGGAAACTGTGGGATCTCCTTCTTTTGAGGCTTTCTTAAAGGACAAGTAACCATTCACTGGAGGAAAGGACAGTTTTTTCACAGATGTTGTTAGAAAAACCAGATATCCCCATGCATTGAAGTTGAACACTTACTTTACATCAAACTAAAACATTAACTGAAAGTGGATCAAAGATCTAAATATAAGAGCCAAGACTATAAACTCTTAGAAAACTTAGGGGAAAAACTTCATGACATTGGATTTGGTAGTGATTTTTTAGATACGACACAAAAAGTATAAGCAAGGAAAGAGATTGATTGGACTTTATAAAAATTAAAAACTTTTGTGTATTAAAGGACTCTTAATTACAGTGAAAAGACAACCCATGGAATGGGAGAGAAAATTTAAAAATCACATATGTGTTAAAGAATTATATCTAGAATTTTCCATTTTAACCCATTTTTAAGTGTGCAGCTCTGTGGCGTTAAGTACATTCACATTGTTGTGCAACCATTGCCACCATCCTTCTCCAGACCTTTTTCTTCCTCAGCTGAAATTCTGTATTAAACACTAACTCTCCGTCTTCTCCCTCTCAGCAACCACCATTTAACTTTCTGTTTCTATAAATTTGACTACTCTAGGTACCTCATATTAGTGAATCATGTAGTATTTGACCTTTTGTGTCTGGCCTAGTTTGCTTAGCATAATGTCTTCAGGGTTCATCCGTGTTGTAGTATGTGTCCATATGTCTTTCATTTTCATGGCTGAATAATACTCTGCGCACGCACATTTGTGTGTGTGTGTGTGCGTGCGTGCGCTTATGTGTAGCAAAATCTAATAACATTTTGTTTGTTCCTGTATTGCTAGGTGCTTGGTTCGCTTCCACCTTTTCATTATTGTAAATAATGCTGCTATAAACCTGGCCATATAAGTATCAGTTTGAGTCCCTGCTTTCAGTTTTTTCAGGTATATATGCAGAAGTGGAATTGCTGGATCATATGGTATTCTATGTTTAATGTTTTGAGAAACTTCCATACTGTTTTCCATAATAGCTGTTCACATCCCCACCCCCATTTCACATCCCCACCAGCAATGCACAAGGGCTCCAATTTCTCCACATCTTCATGAACACTTATTTTCTGTGGTTTTGATAATAGCTATCCTAATGGGTACGTAGATCTACTTTCCAGGGAAATGTTTGATTTTCTTGTTAACTAGTTGCTCAGTATACTGTCAGTTCAGAATAATTAACCACCTAGTCCTTAAAATTCGATGTAGAGCAAAATATGGTAGTTTGGCCATTTTACCTCCAGAGTCCTAAAAACGCAGTTTTTGCAGACTTGAACATCATCTTGATTAAAAATACATATTTTATTTTTTTAAGATACATATTTTAATTGCATTTACAATCTTTAATTTTCTTGAGTGTAAAAATACATACACATTTAATGTTCCTCCAGAATTATTCATAATAATGAAAACTGAAAACAGTCAAAATATCTGAAAATTTTTGTATATGTATACACACACACACACACAACACACATACGTAAGGTATTTGAGTACTATGGCCATTAAAGTTTATATAAAGCTTTATGCAATACCTGGCTGGCTGTCAGTAGAACATACAACTCTTGATCTGAAGGTCATGAGTTCAGGCCCCACATTGGGCATGGAGCCTATTTAAAAAGAAAAAAAAATTATATAAAGCTGTTTCCTGCCATGGGAACATGTCATCAATATGTTGTTAACTTCGAAGACACAGAAGAAAAATATAGTATGATCTCATTTATATTTAATATTCAAGTCTGTATTAGATCTAAATATATATGTAAATATTTAGAAGGACATTCACCAAAATGTTAATAGTGCTTTTCTTTAAAATGATAGGATCCCAGATTATTTTTAGTCTCTTCCTAATTTTTGTGTATTTGAATTTTTTTTCTGAGCATGTATCGTTTTTCTAAAAAATAATACTGTTTATCACCCAAAATTCATAATAAAACAGACAAGGAATACATGCTGGTCTTTAATTAAATGGTTTGGCATCTGGTTTCCTAGGAGAATACTTCATAGTGAGGGAGCTATCCTTGAGTGACGGCTCATACAGAGTATTTGTATGTAAATATCCGTGAAGGGATTGTATATACTTCAGCTTCATCTTCCCCTAGCTGTGCTTTCAAAGAGAAATTGTGGTAAGAAAATGCTATCATAATGGATATCATCTCTAAAATACTAAATGATCTTAGCCCTGGTTTACTTTGAAAACCTAGGAATGGAAAAACTTTATTTGTCTACATCTGATCACAATTTCTCTTCTTGGGTTTCAGGAACCAATAAAATCACGTGCTCCACAGCTTCATTTAGAGTACAGGTTTTATAAACAACTCGGCAGTGCAGGTAAGTCAAGTCTGTTTTCTCCATGTGTTTAGTTAGCATGTAGCTTAGCTAAAAGCTCAAAAGTATGCAGATTTTCCTGTCTAGTTGACCTTTTTCACCAGACCATATATCTCATCTCCCCTGCTTGCTGCAGAGGTAAATAAACATAGTTAACTAAAGTTACTTATTCTCTGGCTCCTTCCTTGAAGGGACAGTTGATTGGGGATCTGTAATGTGCCATGAGCATGCCCACAAATCAGCTTTGAATGCTTTCACCCACCTGAAATACACATTGTTTGGGGTATTGCTTTTTGGTAGTTTCCTTCTCTTTTCATTTCTTTATACCAAAAGAAAGGAGGAGGATTTGGTAATTTGCAAGCAATATTTTATCATAATGAGACTGTATATCTGTTTTAAAGACCCACTAGAATACATGTTCGAAAATACCATAACACTGTCATTTTATCCATTATTCTCTTAATTTGAAAGACCTATCTTATGTTACTGTAATAACCTATGACCTTTGAAGACTTCTTAATTAAATTTATAATTTTTTAAAACATGCCTCTTTTTTACATAAAATCTCTAATTCCTGAAATATATTACTGGCTTCTAGAAATACCTTGACTATTCAAATGTTACTAACCAGGTTATATCTATAGGATACCTCTTGCAGAAGACAAAATTATTTAGCACTAGTTTCATTGTTTGACATTAGTCGACATTCCTCTGCTTTATGCTTTCTTTAGTCTGACAGTTTTATGTGACTGAAACATGTTTTTATTTCAGGTATCACTGTGGAAGTACTATTGAAGGAATATGAATTTCACTTCCTAGAATATATAGAATTCTATAAGATCAAGTGATCTTATATCCTGACCGTGGCAGTAATCAGCCATAGTCATAAACTAGCAAGGCCAAGGTAGTCATCTATCATTGAACCTAAATGGGTTCTTGCTCACAGTAGCCTCTTAGCATGTTTGTTCATTGATTATATCCTTAAGTATGGAATGTTCCAGGCATAAGATTTAAGATTGAGCCTGAGTTCACAGGGCATTTGCGTAACTTGAGTCTTGTGTTCCCAGAACTGAACTTTTAAAGTTGACTGTTATGTTGTTCCTGTTTCTATAAATTTCAGGATTACAGTTACCACAGCCCATTTTTTTATTAAATATGTTTATACATGTTTCACAAATCTAAGGCTCAGGTAAAAACATGCTAGATCCAGCCCAGCTTAGAAGTTTCACGGGCCTGTGGAAGGTGACCAGGCTAGACTGCAGGATTTCCTCTGTAAGCCCTTCCCAGTAGACCCATCAGATGAGGCCAATCTTCCTTTTCCAATATAGAGCCAAAAATTTCATGAATCTGTTATGTAGGAATAGTGTCTGTGCTCTTTTCCTGAACACAGGAGAGTATTGCAGATTCTTAAAGTTAAATAGAGGTTCGGAGGAAAGGGGACTTCAAAAAAATTGTCTTTCAGTTAAGGTAGCAAGGAAAAACCTTGCTGAGACTAGTGGGGATAGCAAGAGCTCTATTTGAGTGGTCAGGTGGCTATCATTGGCTATCATTGGCCTCCCTCCTAGTACCTATGGCAATCATCTGAAAGTCGCAAAGCCTTTTAGGTCTTACATGAAGTTCAGTGCTGATTCCTGACTCCTTTTCTGCTTTTTAAGATTGTTAACTGCTCTCAAAAGTAGCTGTGGTGGGTATCATTTTTTAAATATTCTTGCCTGCAGCTAACAAGGTAGCCAGAAGCTTTTCTAAGACAGGAAGAGCTTCAGAAATCTATTACAATTTCTACCAAGTATAAGAATTGCTCCTAGGGTTTTCTTAACAAATGATCATCCATCTCTGCTTGATTACTACTAACCATAGAGTTTACCCCTCTTCTAGATAGTTCAGTGTTGGAAGCCCAGGCATTGGAAATTCTTCATATGGGGCCAAAATGTGCCTTTATTTCCATGCAGCACAGTTAAGTTCTCTGTTACCAGTTCAGAGGCATCACAACTGTTACATGCTGCCCCCTTCACCACTTCCCCCAAGTCCTCTTTCAAGCCAAATGTCTTTAGTTCCTTCAGTCTTTCTGTATATATGTTTTATAGATAACTTCACTGTTGCCACCATCAAGCATGAATATATGCTCTCTCACTCACTGTTTTTCCTTCCTTCTCTCCCTTCCTCTCTCCCCTAGTTTTGTTATGTTCCTCTTAAATGAGCCCTATGAAATGGCACCACTAAATCTGGATATAGAGTTAGTGGCATTATTATCTCCCATGGTCTGGACACAATATTGCATTTAATTTAGATTAGCTGTCTTACCCATTTCATTAATTGACTTTTATGCTTTTACAGTATTTTACTCAGCAGAAACCTTTACATCTTTTCTATATAAGTTGCCATCAACCCAAACTTTTTGCATTATGTAATTGATTTTGAGCACCTAAACATCTTAAAGGCCATGCTGGGAATTTTTTCAGTCCTGATTCTGTTCCTGGTGATCCTGTATTGAACATTCTTTAACTATGATCACATATTCCACCCCCAAGCCCTGTAATGAGACCATAAAGTTCTGGAGAACAAAGCTTGTATCTTCTGCTTCCTTGTGTCTCAAGTTTACCTCAAGGCCCAACATAGTTCATTTACATGATAGGCAATTCGGAAGTATTTTGGTGAAAGAAAAAAAGTTAGGAAGATTTGATAAGCTTGCCTTTTTAGATTTTTGCCAAGTTATTAATAAAAATATTTCCTGGGGATTGCCAAAAAAGGAAATTTATTTTGAAAGTAAATCATTTGACAAGAAAGTAGACAAGTTTTCACCATGTCTTAGTATAAATGTGAGTATGAACATCCAGTCCTTACTAGCAGGAACATTTCCTTCCCTGTTTTTCTAGAGTGAGTTCCATCTGCAAATGTCACTCATGAGTAGTTAATATTTAAGCAGCCAGAGCTTATATGCCACTCTCTTCAGAACCAAGGTGATGTGGCATTGTAAATAAACAACCTTTATGCCAAAGGCACATGGTGACCAAAATAATGTAATCATTTTACTCACTAGTGTTTGTCGTTATTCGTCACAGGCCAGTGATTTGCAAACTATTTGGGTATCACAACAAATAATACTTAAAAAGAAAAGCCCAGTATGACTTAGATTGATTCAAGGAATTAATAAGTACTTATAAAATGGTGGAGGGGCGCCTGGGTGGCGCAGTTGGTTAAAAATGTCCCACTCTTGGTTTTAACTCAGGTTGTGATCCTTGGGGTCCTGGGATCATGCCCCGCATTTGGCTCTGTGCTCAACATGGAGTCTGATTGGGTTTCCCTCTCCTTCTCCCTCTGCTCCTCACCCCACCCAACTGGCACTCACTCTCTCTGTCTCAAGTAAATAAATAAATCTTAAAAAAAAAAAAAAAAAAAGACGAAGTTTTTTTGAGAGGAATGAGTGCTTATGAATTTAAAGAATGCTGTTCTGACCAGAGTGTGAGACTTTAAATTCCTGAAATAAGAACTTTTGTGTTGGCTTGAGAGTATGACCATTTCTTCCTTAAGTACACAGGTTTTAATCATTACCTTCGGTTTTTGACCCCCCCATATTGCATGATCTGGAAATTCAAATTAGTTTTCTACTCAGGAGAAGAAGAATGGTAGCACTGGATGATTGTGAACATGATAAGCTTGCCTTTTTAGATTTTTGCCAAGTTACTAATAAAAATATCTCCTGGGGATAGCCAAAAAAGGAAAATTATTTTGAAAGTAAATCATTTGACAAGAAAGTAGACAAGTTTTCACCATGTCTTAGTATAAATGTGAGCATGACATCCAGTCCTTACAAGCACGAACATTTCCTTCCCTATTTTTCTAGAGTGAGTTCCATCTGCAAATGTCACTCATCAGTAGTTAGTATTTAAACAGCCAGAGCGTATATGCCACTCTCTTCAGAACCAAGGTGATGTGGGTATCTTCTGCTTCCTGTGTTGAAAGGGTTGGAATGTTGGAACTCTTCCTGATTGTCCATTCTTTTCCTTGTTTAATCTCTAAACACCTTCCATTCCATTCCATTCTGTCTCTTGTGGACAGTCATACTTCACGCTTTATTTGCTGATTGTAGCTATGCCATCAAGAAATTTCCAGACCTGATTATTACTATGACAATTGGTATCTCCAAAATAATCAGGGAAGAAAGTAAAGAGGGCATTGAGGGCCTTGAAATTGAAAATGATGATCCTGATTTTGTCATAGCTCTCAATTTTTCTTTTTTCATTCACTTAATTCATTTTAATTTAGAAAATAAATTATAAAATATTAAAGGATGTTTTGAAAGGAAGTGGTGAGCCATGCTCTTAGCACCCTAACTGAGCTACATTACATCTGAGTATCTCTTCTTTTCATATGCAGACATATTTCATAGTTAATCTAAGTTCCATGTAACTATGTCTTCTCTCACTTAGCATTATAGCATTTGTCATGATGCCGTAGTCTTCGTATTTCCGATCATTGTATTATAGCCCATCAGCCTATAATATAGGCACCCATTTTAATGATATGTCAGATATTTAGATTGTTTTTATTTTAGGAAATCATTTCCCCTATTGATTTCTGGTATCCCAGTATTATAACTCAAAACTTGTATTTGTTCTCTCATTTACCTCCATATAATTGTGATTTTTAAAGGTTTAAAGAGCTAGTAAGTGGTAGGTTAGGTTTATAACATAGGATTTAAGAAAAAAGTACTGAAAAACACTACAAGAAGGATTCATTCAGGATTTGTATAACAATTAGAACAGAATGAAAATAATTTAAATGTCATCAGTATAGATCTGGATAAATAAATGATTATATATTTATAGTGGGGAAGTAGCTATTAAAAGAAAGTAAAGGGGTGACTGGGTAGCTCAGTCAGTTGAGCGCCTGCCTTTGGCTCCGGTCATGATCCCGGGGTCCTGGGATTGAGCTAATAAGGATTACCTTTGAAGAGTATGATTAGAAATGGGAAGTGGTGGGCGCCTGGATGGCCTCTGCCTTTGGCTCAGGTCATGATCTCAGGGTTCTGGGATTGAGGCCCGCATTGGGGCTCTCTGCTCAGTGGGGAGCTTGCTTCCTCCTCTCTGCCTGCCTCTCTGCCTACTTGTGATCTCTCCGTCAAATAAATAAAATTTAAAAAAAAAAGGGAAGTGGTGGCACTTGTAAGTTTTTACATTAATCCTTTAGTATTTTTGCATTTTTTTGCCCCAATGTATTATTATTGTTATTGTTGTTGTTGTTATAACAACTAGTTTTTATTTTATTTTATTTTTTCAATGTTCCAAGATTCACTGTTTATGCCCCACACCCAGTGCTCCATGCAATACATGCCCTCAGTACCCACCACCAGGCTCTCCCATCCCCCACCCCTTCCCTCCAAGACCCTCAGTTTGTTTCTGAGTCCAAAGTCTCTCATGTTTCGTTTCTTTCTCTGAATTACCCTACTTCCCATTTCCTTAGCTTCTCCTACTGTCCTCTATATTACCCCTTATGCGCCACAAGTAAGTGAAACCATGTGATACTTGACTTTCTCTACTTGGCTTATTTCACTCAGCATAATCTCTTCCAATCCAGTCCATGTTGCTACAAAAGTTGGATATTCATCCTTTCTGATGGAGGCATAATATTCCATTGTATATATATGTACCACATCTTCTTTATCCATTCATCTGTTGAAGGGCACCTTGGCTCTTTCCACAGTTTGGCAATTGTGGCCATTGCTGCAATGAACATTGGGGCACATATGGCCCTTCTTTTCACTACATCTGTATGTTTGAGGTAAATGCCCAGTAGTGCAATTGCAGGGTCATAGGGTAGCTCTATTTTTAATTTTTTAAGGAATCTCCACACTGTTTCCCAAAGTGGCTGCAGCAACTTGCATTCCCACCGACAGTGTAAGAGGAGGTTCCCCTTTCTCCACAGCCTCTCCAACACTTGTTGTTTCCTGTCCTGTTAATTTTGGCCATTCTGACTGGTGTAAGGTGATATCTCAGTGTGGTTTTGATTTGAATTTCCCTGATAGCTAGTGACGCTGAACATTTTTTCATGTGTCTGTTAGCCATTTGTATATCTTCTATGGAGAAGGGCCTCTTCATGTCTCCTGCCCATTTTTTTGATGTGTTCATCTTCTTTTTGGATGTTGAGTGTGAGAGTTCTTTATAGGTCTTGGATATCAGCCCTTTGTCTGTGGTGTCATTTGCAGATATCCTCTCCCATTCCGTGGGTGGCCTCTTTGTTTTGTTGACTGTTTCCTTTGCTGTGCAGAAGCTTTTTATTTTGATGAAGTCCCAAAAGTTCATTTTCACTTTTGTCTCCTTTGCCTTTGGAGACATGTCTTAAAAGAAGTTGCTGTGGCCGATGTCAAAGAGGTTACTGCCTATGTTCTTTTCCAGGATTCTGATGGATTCCTGCCTCATGTTGAGGTCTTTCATCCATTTCGAGTTTGCCTTTGTGTGTGGTGTAAGAGAATGGTTTAGTTTCATTCTTTTATATGTAGCTCTCCAGTTTTCCCAGCACCATTTATTGAAGAGGCTGTCTTTTTTCCACTGGATATTTTTTCCTGCTTTGTCAAAGATGATTTGACCATAGATTTGTGGGTCCATATCTGGACTCTCTACTCTGTTCCATTGGTCTATGTGTCTGTTTTTGTGCCAGTACCATGTTGTTTTGGTGATCCCAGTTTTGTAATAAAGCCTGAAGTTGGGTAACGTGATGCCCCCGGCATTATAATAACTAGTTTTGTAAAAGACTACAGCAGTGGATTTATGGTCTCCCTCCTTCCTCTTATATCACCAAGCAACTCTTTATGTCCCTGTTTACTCTGAGCCATGTGTTTACAGTTTCAGGCATAAGTTCAACAAGTGATAATAAAGTGCCGCAATACCTTGTTTCCTTTCTTTCCAAACACCTTCTTGTAGGAAGAAAATAAATTATGAACTAGAATAAGCTGTCTTATACAGTAGAATTTCCTGTCTTTTAGGGGAGGGGCAGTTTTCAGGCAGCAGTTGAATGGTTATGCATTCTGGATGTTGTGAGGGAGATCCATGCATGGGGTAGAAAGTTAGAATATATGACTTTTTAAAGAACTATTTGAATTCTAAGATCTAATACAAAACTTTTTAAAAACCATGTTACTGTACAGAAAACATCCTGGTGCATGTATTTTATACTCAGTCTCCCTCAGTTTCAGAAGACATAAAAATTATTTTTTTCTTTTTTTTTTTTTTTTAAAGATTTTTAAATTATTTTTTTGACAGAGAGAAACACAGCCAGAGAGGGAACACAAGCAGGGGGAGTGAGAGAGGGAGAAGCAGGCTTCCTGCCGAGCAGGGAACCCGATGTGGGACTCCATCCTGGGTCTCCGGGATCATGACCTGAGCCGAAGGCAGTCGCTTAACCAACTGAGCCACCCGGGCGCCTCATAAAATTATTTTTTTGATTTAATTACATTATAAATTAACCCTGGCAAAGTGGACTTCCAATGACCAAGTGAATCAAAATGGGAACTTAGTCTAGTGTTTTCACATAATTGGATGGCTGGGTGTCAGGTAGATTTTCCTTTGTGCATGTGGTCGAACTCATTGCATCTGAAATTACTGGAGAATTTCAAAAAGTTATTAGAAAGAAAAAATATTTTTTATTTTTTTTTTT
>PITA01003128.1:0-42592 GCA_004023965.1 Spilogale gracilis | reverse complement strand
GAAAAAATATTTTTTAATGTGAAGCTGCAGCTATATGTAAGGACTATGAAACAGTACTCTTCCTCACTGTTGGAAAATGCTTTCTTCAGTTTTGTCTTATTTCTGTTTCATTCCTTCTTAAATCACTATGTTCTGATTTTTCAAAGAACAAAGGGCTTTGGCATTGAGCACTGTTGTGCTTTTCTTTTCATATGTAGTTTCTATAGATTGTTCTGAATATGAAAGAGTAGGAGTCAGGGTTTAAAGATTTCTGAATTCCCTGGAACTTGCTTACCCTCCTAGTTGCTTTAGTATATGTTTGGTACAGTGGGCCAAAATCAAAGAGAGAAGAGCTGGATTTAATCATGGTAATTAAAGACTGTAAGCTTTGCAGTCGGCAGGTGAAAGTAACCATCTTTCTTACGTTCTTTTCATTTTTTGTTAGTCATCAGTGTTGTGTTAATTGTATTACAGTCATTGTGGTTAAATCCAAAACTCATTTTCCTGTTTAAGGGATTGTTTTTAGGTTTCCCTGTGCTCTCAGGGTCCTTTTACTTAGGAGGCATATACATCATTAATTTTAAAATTTCCCAGCCCACTAATCCTTTATCTAGTACACTTCCCACTTTTGCTAGTATCCTAACACAAAGGAGTAGGACTTGGTGGATGACAGGTTTGAGGCAGAGATGGCCAAAACCAGAGGCCTAAACAGGAGGCTTAAACGTAAGAGAGGGGACAGTATGAGTCTGAAGGTTCATAGCTACACATGGACTGGCCACATGGTAAGGGCCCAGTATATGTTTGGTAAATCAATAAAAGATGAATAAACCAGGGGCGCCTGGGTGGCTCAGTTGGTTACGCGACTGCCTGTGGTTCAGGTCATGATCCCGTCAGGGCCCCACATCGGGCTCCCTGCTCAGCGGAAAGCCTGCTTCTCCCTCCCTCACTCCCCCTGCTTGTGTTCCCTCTCTCGCTGTGTTTCTCTCTGTCAAATAAATAAATAAAATCTTAAAAAAAGAAAAAAAAGAGAGAGGTGAATAAACCAGAACCAAGCATGGCAGCTAAAATGACAGGAGAGAAAGGGAGGGAGAGGTAATGCATAAGCAAGGGCAGGAACAAATGAAAGAGGGTGGGGAGGGAGGAATAGGCAAAGGGCAAGAAAATAGAGAAATGAAATGCAAGTAGATAAAAAAAGGTGGGGGCCTCTGACTTAGCCAGAGGGAGGTATAAAGTTGCCTTCTCTTAACTGTTCTCGGAGTTTACAGTTTCTTGGGAACAGTGGTTTTGAATAATAACTTTGGCCTAATTTTTAGTAAAAGTACTAGAGTAGGTTATGGTAAATTCTTACCATTTCACTTGGCATATGGAAAGGCCTTACTGTAATATAGACAGACACTGTGATCTTTGGCTTCTGGAGCCTTCTTAACTGTATTGAAAGATCCTGAAAAAAAGTGGAGGAATCCCTCTTGCTCTGGTTAAGCGCATAATTTTACTTCTGCCTGGTAACTTGCCTGGGAAAAATTCTCAGGGACTTGGGGAATAAATGTCCTGTCATAGTTGATCTAAGCCTGAGGCGCCATGGCCCTACTTCTCAGCAGCTATTCTAATCTGCTAATGACCATTCTATTTTGGATGTCTTGTAATGGTGATGCTAATCCTCAAATTTAAAAAGACAGCAAGATACTGTAATTTCACAACGTAATAAAACCGAGGCAAAATCCTACTGGGTGGAGAAATTAGGTAAAGTTAAGTATACTTCATATGGTTATTTCATATGGGACCTAATATGGTTATTTCATTTTTCTCATTTTTGAGCACAGGGGAGATTATTAACTTACTTACCTAGGGTCACACAGTAGGCAAACCTAAGCTAGGAATATTTTTTTTATTTAAATTTTAATTTTTTTAAGATTTTATTTCTTTGACAGAGAGAGAGCACAAGGAGGCAGAGCAGTAGACAGAGAACGAGGGAGAGGCAGACTCTCTGCTCAGCAGGGAGCCCAACTCGGGGCTCCATCCCAGGACCCTGGGACCATGACCTTGGACCCTGGGCCCAAGGCAGCCACTTAACAGACTGAACCACCCAGGCACCCCTAGGAATGTTTTTAATATAGATAATTTTCTTGTGTATATATATACTCTTTTCCCCAGCAGATGCCTGGGGCCATCCACCCATTATCCCTTACCTAATTATAATAGAGTGGTAGAAGAGAGTCCTGGTAGTGTTCAGTTAAAACAAAGGCCCAGAAAGTTCCCCCCAGTGAAAAAGTAGTTTTTCTTGTTTCACATGCTACCCTCAAACTTTATGCCTTAGAAAGCTGCCTTTGTTATCTTCAAAACCTTTTATGGCCTTGGGCAACTAGGTTTTGAGATATTTCTTTCCAAAGTAAATTAATCATTTATGTGAATACATATGCCTTTTATATAGCTGAGAAGCCCAGAGTTACCTTGTGCAATCTACTTCACTCACTGAAATCTTTATGTGGTAAATAAAGACAGTGTCCATAGAGCTGATCAGGTGTCACAATTTTGAAATTTCTAGGAGGGAATGGCTTCATATGTCATCAAACAAGATAAGAGGTGTTGGTTGGTACCAGAAAAAGAGCTTTGAATCTAGGCAACTGTTAATTTAACAAGAATGGGATTCTCCTTCAACAGAAGAATAAAGCATAAATCTGAAGAAAATCATTGGAAAGTGTGAGATTAACAAAACCTTCCTATAAAGTTATGAACCTCCTTGGGAGTATATTATAAACAAGCTGAGCAAACACAGCAAAATTCAAAATAAGAACAGCTGAGGAGATACTGTAAAGATGGAAGTTTTAATTAAAATAAAAGTGATTCATGTAATAGGAGTAGCTGTGAACAAGTAACATACCAAAACGGAGCACTTAAGGAATTAAAAGAAACTTTTTGGTCTCCAGTTGGGTAGAAAGTTTTCATAAGAGAAGAAAAGACAAAACAGTGAACTTGGTAGAAGAAAGTGAAGTCTGAACCTTTCTTGCCATGTGTGTGCATTAGAAGTCCCTCTTCCAGAGGTATTGTAGAGGGAAGAGACACATATCACTAAATTTGGGGAAGCTGATATAAATGGACAGCTTTGAAATTACATTTTGAGGACCATAAAGTCTTAGACTTCTGCCATCTCTATAGGCAATGCAAGTAAGTGGAGACAAATAAGAATTGCAGACGAGAAGTAAAGTTTAGCCTAGTTTTCCCCACCATTTTTTGTTTGTTTGCTTTGTTTTGTTGTGTGTGTGTGTGGTTTTTTTTAGAAGATGTATTTATTTGGAAGAATGAGAGAGCACTTGCACGGGGCGGGGTAGGGGGGGCAGAGGAGACAGGGAGAGACAAACTCAAGCGGACTCCTCTGAGTGCAGAGCTTGACCGTGGACTCCATTCCCATGACCCATGAGATCATGACCTGAGTCAGACGCGTGACTGACTGTGCCCCTTCCCACCGTTTTTTTCACTCCATGTTAACCATGTACCCCTCCTGCGCCTCAGTTCCCTATGCCTATGACAGTTCGCAGGCCTGCTAGCGTTGAATGAGGTGATGTCTATAAGGGCCTTGAATTCTTAAAGGAAATGTGCTATATAAATACAAGGTGGTTATTGTTTTACATCAAAGCTGAAGACCTAACTTTCCTGTAGAAATGGAAACATTTTTCAGAGCTTTAAAAATCTTAGAATGAAGAGAGAGATAACAGTTTCATCTTTGGAGAATTTTTGTTGGATTCTCCAGCAGCAGCAACTTCATATTTCTCAGTTCTTTTGATGCAGTAGAGCAGGAATCCCATCACATCTGTGTTTTGGAGGGCACTGTGTGTTTCTTTCAGAGGAGCTGAATATGATCAGATTGAAATATAGTTACCCTCACTTAAGCCTCCTTCCTGAGAACAAACACTTCTGCTTGGCACAACTGTGCAGCCTTTCACGCCAGTGTGGAGGGGACACTTGGCCACAACGGTCTCGTAACACCTGGGAAAAGAACCCCAGGAAGAAAAAACGATCACATTACCATAACTGTTTTTGTTCCGTAAAACCAAATTGAAACTATTATGCAAGAACCAGGCCAACTGGTTCAGTTAATGTTTGGTCCTTATCATAAGTGGGAGCGTTTATAAATTTGCAAAGGAAGTGGTATGGCTAGGGTTGAACTAGGGAAACATCACAAAGTAGGTTTATTAGGGTCTGTTGGACTGTTAGTGAATATTAATGCCTGTGGAAAAGGAAGGCTACCTGTAATTGGGCTCTATCCTGCCTCCAGTTTGGAAAAAGAGATTTCTTACAAAGCCAAGAAAAGAACATGTAAAAGAACAGGTGGTAAATACTTGTGGCTTTGTGGGCCGTCACTCTCTCTTATAACCATTCATCTCTTTTTTCCCATAGCACAGAAACAGCCATAAATAACAAGTAAACAAATGTGCTGTATTCCAGTAAAGCTCTATTCATGGACACTGAAATTAGAAATTTTAAAAAGATTTTATTTATTTGAGAGAGAGAGAACGAACAAACAGGAGGAGGGAGAGAGGGAAGCATACTCCCACCTGAGCAGGAAGGCCGTTGCAGGGCTCGATCCCAGGACCCTGAAATCATGACCTGAGCCAAAGGCAGATGCTTAATTGACTGAACCACCCAGGTACCCCTGAATTTAGAATTGTATGTAGCTTCGGCAGCGCCTGGGTGGCTCAGTTGGTTAAGCGACTGCCTTCAGCTCAGGTCATAATCCCGGAGACCCGGGATCGAGCCCCACATCGGGCTCCCTGCTCAGCGGGAAGCCTGCTTCTCCCTCTCTCACTCCCCCTGCTTGTGTTCCCTCTCTGGCTGTGTTTCTCTCTGTCAAATAAATAAAATCTTTTTTTAAAAAAAAGAATTGTATGTATTTTTTGTGTATCACAAAATAGCAGTCTTTAAATTGTTTCAGATATTTTAAAATGTAGAAAACTTACTTAGTTCTCAAATCATACAGAAGTATCCAGGCCAGGTTATACGTTACCTATGGGCTTAGTTTGCTGATCCGTGTTCTAGCATGGCAGTGACCAAAACTTCTTACTCCTTTTTATCTCTCCATTCAGTTTGTAGAATATAGAAATAACCTCAAAGATTTCTAGGCCACCTTGAGACACTGTAATGAGGAGACTTAGAGCTGTATCTCTCCCACTGTATGGATTTTTCACAGTGTAATATGCTGCTGGGTTGTAAGCGCTTAAAGGGCAACAAACATTTTTTATTCATTATACTATCACTTGCATATCACTTGTTCCAAAGAAGAGGCTCAACAGATGTCTGTTAAATTGATGAAATCTCAGTATATAAGCTCTCTGAACAGTATTTTACTGGCAATCCAATCACCAGCTAAGTTGAAGCTTCTTTCCTTCATGCATACTATCCTCTCCAAACTTAGTCTCTTCTTTATTTGCTTGTACCAGTAATAATTAACTGTGTTAAGGAAGCAGAATAAACAAGGCCTGGGTGGCTCAGATGTTAAGCGTCTGCCTTCAGCTTGGGCTCTGATACCACAGTCCTGGGATTGTGCCCCACGTTGGGCTCCCCACTCGGTGGGAGGCCTGCTTCTCCCTCTCCCACTCGCCCTCGTTGTATTCCCTCTCTCACTGTCCCTCACTCTCTCTCTGTCAAATAAATAAATCTTTTAAAAAAAAGAATAGAGATATGAATGAGTAATTGAAGATATTAGAATGAAGTCCCCCAGGGGCGCCTGGGTGGCTCAGTTGGTTAGGTGACTGCCTTCGGCTCAGGTCATGATCCCGGAGACCCGGGATCAAGTCCCACATTGGGCTCCCTGCTTGGCGGGAAGCCTGCTTCTCCCTCTCTCACTCCCCCTGCTTGTGTTCCCTCTCTGGCTGTGTTTCTCTCTGTCAAATAAAAAAAATAAAATAAAAGAGTCTCTTTTGAAGTCCCCCAAATTATTTCTGCAGATATTTGGTATATGGTTAGAGACATTTATGTTCATTACTGCCTACAGAGTATCCAAGAACTCCATGGTAAACGTTTTGGAATTGAAGCCCTTGAAAGGTAGGAATTATATGTAGTTCTCATCAGTATAGTAGCTATAACATTGCAAATCTGCCGACATAAACAGTCTATCTTCAGCTTGGGAATTATTTGGACACAGTCACATTTAACCAGTGGTCATATCTGGTCAACTTTTTTATTTGGCTCCACTTTCAACAGGTACAGTTCAGAAAAGACAGCTTAAATCTCTTATCTCTGCTACCTAAAAAATAAAGTAACTTTAGAGGGCGAACTTGCAATTATCTATGCGCAGCTTGCCCAAAGGAAAAGAAAGTTTTTCACTTAAAAAATTATATCGTGGGGGGCACCTGGGTGGCTCAGTTGGTTAAGCAACTGCCTTTGGCTCCGGTCATGATCCTGGAGACCCTGGATCAAGCCCCACATCAGGCTCCCTGCTCGGCGGAAAGCCTACTTCTCCCTCTCTCACTCCTCCTGCTTGTGTTCCCTCTCTAGCTGTGTTTCTGTCTGTCAAATAAATAAATAAAATATTTTTTAAAAATAAAAAAATAAGTTATTTCATGGGACACCAGGGTGGCTAAGTCATTAAGCATCTGCTTTCGGCTCAGGTTGTGATCCTGGAGTCCTGGGATGAAGCCCTGGGATTAAGCCCCACATTGGGCTCCCTGCTTGGCGGGAAGCCTGCTTCTTGCTCTCTCACTCCCCTGCGTGTGTTCCCTCTGTGGCTGTGTTTCCTCTCTGGCTGTGTTTCTCTCTGTCAGATAAATAAAATCTTTAAAAAATTATTTTATAAGTTCTGGAGAAAACTAATATCGCTGAAGGTTTGGAAAATATTTAAAAGGAGGGCGCTTGGGTGGCTCAGTCAATTAAGCATCCGACTCTTGGTTTTGGCTTAAGTCGTGATCTCAGGGTCATAAGATCAAGTCCCGAGTCAGGCTTTGCGCTCAACACGGAGTCTGCTTGATATTCTTTCCCCTCCTTCTTCTCCTCATCTCTTCCTTCCTGCGTGCGTGTGTGTGTGTGCTTGCTAGCTCTCTCTCACATAAATAAACAAATAAATAAATAAATCCTTTAAAAAAATTTTAAATAGAAAATATATAAAGAAAAGATAAAAGTTTTGGTTACTGCCATGCTGAGTCTCTCTATTCACAGCTACTATTACTCTATGTATTTCCTTAGTCTTTTTCAGTTGTGTATTTTTCATTAAAATTTCTCTGATTTAGATAAGTATTAAGTGGGAAAGATTAAATTTCAAATAGTACGGAGTTTCTCTTAGTCTTATTTTCTACATTTTAATTCTAGCATAGTTAACAGTGTTTATTAGTTTTAGGTGTACAATATGGTGACTCAATTCTGTGCATTTCTCAGTGCTCATCATCTTAATCCTCATCAGCTGTGTCACCCATTCCCCCCCACCCTCTGGTAACTTTTTTGTTCTCTAGACTTCAGAGTCTGTTTCTTGATTTGTCTCTAGTTTTACTTTGTTCTTTGTTTCTTAAATTACACATATGGGTGAAATCATGCAGTATTTGTCTTTCTCTGACTTCACTTACTAGCTTTATTATTTAATACAGATTGAAGAGATGAGATACTAAAAGGGTGAATTGAATTAAATATGGCAAATTGAATAGTATGACTGAAAAATAATTCTGGGGACCTGGCTAGCTCAGTCAGTAGAGCATGAGACTCTAGATCTCAAGGTTATGAGATTGAGCCCCCATGTTAGGTGTAGAGATTACCTAAAAAAAATAAATAAAATTTTAGAAAAATAATTGTAATACTGAAAGTATTGAAAACAGTTCTAGGGAGATAATAAAACATGTTAGAGAATAAGTTGGCAGGGGCTTGTCTGTGTGCTAGTTTATTTCCTGTATGGAGACACTGTCATTTTGGGGACTTAGTACCTAATTTGAGGCTTAGACTTAGTTCAAAGTCCTAAATTACCTCTTAGAACACTATATTTTAGTTCACTTGATTGCTAGGATAGTCTAATAATCAAGTAACTAGATGACCATCAGCTGTCAGAGATCACATCTAACTACCAGTTTCTATGTATCTTATTTAAAATGCTAGGATTTCAGGACCACCTGGGTGGCTCAGTCCGTTAAGCATCTGCCTTTGACTCAGATCAGGATGCCAGGGTCCTGGAATAGAACCCCGCATCGGGTTCCTTGCTCAGCAGGGACCCTGGTTCTCCCTTTCCCTCTGCCTGCTGCTCCCCCTGTTTGTGTTCTCGCTGTCAAATAAATAAATAAAATCTTAATAAATAAATAAAATGCTAGGATTTCAAGGGTGACAGTTTTTCTGTCAAAAAAAAACAGAGGAGTCACACATGAGGTTAGGAGCTAAAGTTAGCACACAGGTGAAAATCACACACCATCAAAATTAGCCTTGAAACATCCCTAAATTGCCTGTAGAGTGTATAGTCCAACTGGATTTGTGTATATGATCATGGGCGGTAAGTATGTATTGCAGAGTGTGGATATATAGTATATACAGTGCTTCCTCTGCATAATATTTAATGGTAGTTTTTAATTTAAAATTTGGCCAAATATGTATCATTAAATTTGAGTAAATAAATTTGGTTTTTATGCCATTCCACATTCCACTCTTTCTTCAATTTACTAATTTTTATGAAAGGTTTCACCTAGCAGCTTTGCTTCTCTGTTTTCTCCCTGTAAGTTCCCTAAGGGCAAGTGTGACTGTGTCTTTTAATTTTTTCACTCCCTAATGCCTCTAGTGTAGTGTTTTGTGCAGAGTGTTTAGGAAGTGATGGTTAAAGAGGAGGAAGATGGGCAGTTATGTGTATGTGTTGGTCAACACTAGTTTGATTACCATTAGCTGAGTCTATTCCAGTTAGCTTAGACCCAGAATGAAGATTTAATGGACGATCACAGGGATGTGTCTTGGAACCAAGGAAGGAAATATTATACAGGTCTCACTAGGGATTTGTACAAAGTACTCGAAAGCCTCTAGAAACCAGGACAGTTACTCTTTGTCTCTGGCTTTCTGTCCCCCTCTTCTGGACTCTGACAGTTTATTTGACTCTCCTGCTTAGGGCCATAAAATCTCTTGCCTCAGGATATGCTAGCCCTCTTCATTTTCTCCACATTACCAGCTTTCTCTGCTTCTCCTTACATTTGGTAGAAAAAGGCCTTTCACACAGCACCTCTTAATTTAAGTCCCAGCAGAGATTGACTACAGCCTTATGTCCTGGTTGCAAGTTCCTGGGCAAGGACAGGCTGGCTCAGCCTGGAACAGCTTTCCAGTCCTGGCCTAGATACCTTATTCAAGGGTGCAGAATCATGTAGACTCCACCATTCCACAGAGAGGAGGTTCTCTAAGAATGTGGCTTCTGAACTGGGAAAAAAAGAGTTGATAGTGTGACAACAGAAGGGTGAGTTTACAGACCATACTTTTCTTTCTCTTCATTTTTTTTTAAAGTTTTTATTTATTTGACAGAGAGAAACACAGCTAGAGAGGGAACACAAGCGGAGGGACTGAGAGAGGGAGAAGCAGGCCTCCCGCCAAGCAGGAAGTCTGATGTGGGGCTTGACCCCAGGTCTCCAGGATCATGACCTGAGCCAAAGGCAGTTGCTTAACCAACTGAGCCACCCAGGCACCCCTCTTTCTCTTCATTTAGCACTTGCTAAAGAAGCAAAATGTTTGGCCTTAAGACATTTCAGCATCTTGAGATTCTCTAAATAGAGAGTCTGAAGACAGCAACTGTGTGTTGTCCTGACATAGGGCAATTCGTATTCCCAGAAGGAGAATTGCCTCTTTCACAATTAATTGTGTCTGTGTTTATTGTACTTACCATACTCTTATTGGAAAAGAGCAACGTTAGGAAGGAAACCTGCTTTGGGCCTTTTGTTAACAGAGACGGACTTTCTTATACTTAGAGGTGGTCTGGGGCGATGAATTGAAATTTAAAGCCCCATCTGCCCAACTTAAGGACCTGCTCCTTTCAGTGCGAATGGCTCCTTTCAGGTGAGTGTTTTGCTTATTTGAAATACGTTAACATTAGGGCAGTAGCAGAGCCTCATATTAAAAACAAACAGAAAAGTCCTGTCCATTGGGTAAAGAGATGAGAGGGGTGCGTGAAAATATCTGAGCCTCTCAATATGCCATGCAGAAGGAACAACCCCAGTGACACTGTTGTTCCTGTGAGGGAGCAGAACCTAAATATAAAAGTGTCCTTGAGTTGGTGAATCAGCAGCAAGAACCTGAACTTGGTATATGAAAAGCATCTCCATCTTACAGTGTATGGAATGAACTTTAGACAAGGAAACATGTGGTTTGGTCATCATCTTTTCCTCTTAAAGTATGTGTGTGCATGGTGTATGCTTCCAAATCTACCTCCATTGTCTAGAAAACACTTTAAAAGGACATTTAAATACCTTCCTTGGTGTTACAGCGTAAGTTCAATCTGTGGCTCATGGTTAATTTTATGAAGAAAAAATAAAAAGGGTTGTTTTTGTGTACGGGGCTTGGAAGGGTGTAATTCACATACTTGGTACTAATAATTAATAGTCTTTAATGGAGCTAATTTACTGCTGATAGTTCTATGAATTTCTATTCATTCTTCCAAGGATCGTGACCTAACCTTTTATTAACTAGACTCACTAGTTAACCAAACAAAGGGAACAAAGGGGAACTGGTATTTCTGAGGCCTAGCATTTGGTACACTTCTGGACTAGGATAAATTATATTGTTGTATGTCCTTTGTGTGTGTTTTTCATAGTTTAGAGCATTGGGACAGTTCTTTGTCTTTTTTTAGTTTATTATTTATTATTATTATTATGTTAGTCACCATATAGTACATCATTAGTTTTGGGGTTTTTTTTTAAGATTTAATTTATTTATTTGACAGAGATCACAAGTAGGCAGAGAGGCAGGCAGAGAGAGGAGGAAGCAGGCTCCCTGCTGAGCAGAGAGCCAGACGCGGGCCTCAATCTCTGGACCCTGAGATCATGATCTGAGCTGAGGGCAGAGGCTTTAACCCACTGAGCCACCCAGGCGCCCACATCATTAGTTTTTGATGTAGTGTTCCATGCAGTCCATGCCCTCCTCAGTATCCATCACCTGCCTAACCCCCCACTCCCTACCCCTCTAAAACCCTCAGATTGTTTCTCCCGAGTCCGTAGTCAGTTACAGTTTGTTTCTCCCTCTGATTCCCCCTCCCTTCATTTTCCCTTCCTTCTCCTAATGGCCTCAGTGCTATTCCTTATGTTCCACAAATAAGTGAAACCATGTGATAATGGACCTGTCTCATATTATGGCTAACAGTGGGCTCTGTAGTATAGTGAAAAATAAGCAGAAAAGTTCATATGTAATGCTGTAAGAGACTGGCTTATCTGTTAGAGTCAAACCCCATGTGGCCCTTCTTTGCCTCTTAAAACTCTCAAATAGCGCTAAGTCACATGAAGCATATTGAGTAATTACCTTTAATTACATACGTAAAATTTGTCCCTCTCCCTCCTGGGGCAGGGACTTCTATTTTAAACATTTTACTAGTGAAGACTTGGTGTGCAAATAATTTTTTTAATTGCAAGCAGAATGTTGTGAGCTTATTATAGAATTGGCCTGCACACCACCTCACAGTAACACAGAGTACTAACACCCTTCAGTGCATTATTTTGCGAAGGGAAGAGCTGCTAGAGATATTTGCTCAGTCTCAACAGAATTTGTTACTTGGATTTTTGTCTTCTTTTAAGGAACTTGATGAAAAATAGAAGGCAGAGTTCCAAATATAGACCCAAGTAACTTATATGTAAGTGGAATGGGCTGGAGAATTGTAATCAGTCGCAGAAAACTGGTACAGTGCTTATACAGGTAAAGGTTGGGGAAAGTTGATCACCGAAGCCTGTCTGGCAGTTGCTTAAAACTGACCTAGAACCTGAAGTCACAGATGCCGTTTTCTCCTTTCATTCTAGCTCATTCTTTATGTATCTATCTTTATTCACACCTAACTATGCACATACATGTTTCTGTTCCTTTGAATGTCCTCATGGCCATTCTTCAGTCATTAAGAATGATTTAGTGATTGCCCGTAGAGAATGCTTTTTTTAAGGAGGGCAAAGACAGGAGAAGTTTCAGCCCAAACTAAGGGCTAGAGTAAGCTCAGTGACCATCCGAAGACTGGCCACAGACCTCAGACCCTTTCTCAGCTCCTAACTCAGTTTGTAAAGGTTAATTATTAAGAAGGAAATAACATTTGGGCATCCTCAAAGCTGTGGAGTACTATGGAATCAAAGAGATGAGTCATTGAAGTGAATTATTCCTTTGAGTTAGGAGAAGGTGGAAGCACATATTTACTGTTTTGTATTAAAACCGAACAAAGGGGCGCCTGGGTGGCTCAGTTGGTTAAGCGACTGCCTTTGGCTCAGATCATGATCCCGGAGTCCCAGGATCGAGCCCCGAATCGGGCTCCCCGCTCGGCGGGAAGCCTGTTTCTCCCTCTCTCACTCCCCCTGCTTGTGTTCCCTCTCTGGCTGTGTTTCTCTCTGTCAAACAAATAAATAAAACCTTTAAATAAACAAACAAACAAATAAATAAAACAAAACAAAACAAATTCCTTTCCAGTGTCTATCAGTGTCATTGGTGAGAGAGAATATTTTCTTTAAGTTCCAATAACAGACCACATAAAGATAGATAAGTCCTTGCACCTCCTTTCAAAATAGTAATCCAATTGCTAATTAAGCCCTTTAGTATTTGTAGAATAATACTTACCTATAAGCATGCTTCAGACGAAAGCCATCAAAAAAACCCAATTTTTAACATTTGTGACCAATTATATTGTCATCTTCTTTGAACAACTTGTAAGCAAGTAATTTATATTTCCTCCCACTTAAAAGAAGAATTTGTCAGCTCTCTATACCTCTGTACACTTGTGCTTTTCAACAGTCCGACACAATTTTAGTTTTTCCCTACATTTTCCTCTTTATTTTTTTTAAGATTTATTTATTTATTTTAGAGAGAGGGTCTACAGAGACAGAATGAGGAGTGGGAGTTGGGAGGAAGAGGCTGTGGGGAGGGGGGGTCCAGGCAGATTTCCCACTGGAGCTCAGAGCTGGGGGCGGGGCTTGATTCCACACCCCAAGATCACAACCCCAGCAGAAACCAGGAGTCAGACACCCAACCAACTGCCCCACCTAGGCACCCCACATTTTACTCTTTCTTTATACTTCATATTGGTTTAATTCATCATTCCTTACCAGCCTATAGCGGTCTTGTGCTAATAATTATTTTAGTCATAATGCAAGGAGATTAAAGCTGCGTATCCGCTGTGTCCATAGTCCTGTGCTGAATAATTGAAGGCCACAGGGTTATGAGTCACATGGTCTCTGCCTTTAGGAGACTAGAGGAAAAGAAAATTTAATGTTTTTCTGGTACATTTATTATGAGGTATTGTGCTGCAGTCTCAGGGAGCTCACTAAGTTATGTGAATAACTATAATGCAAACAGAAACAGTGGACTGTTAGTTTTCTAAAAGGTACATACAAAATAATAGGGAAATTCTGAAGGGAGAAATGGTTACTAATTATAGGAGACAGGGACAGCTTTATTGAGAGGATGGTAGCTAGCTTTTTTCTAAAAAAGAAAAAGGAATGATTTACTTGGACATGTTCAAATAGAAGAGTATGGAAAGCCTTCTAAGTGCAAAATAAGTGAAGACCCAGAAAGGCAGCTCCGCGTTTGTTCATGTGTTTATTGAGGAGGTATTCATTGAGCATCCCACTTGGGTCAAGTACTGTTTGAAGTTAAGCCCTGGGGATACAGTGGTGAATAAGAGTAGGCTCTGCCCTTAACCATTTCCTAAAGTGAGACAACCCAATAAGCAGAAACAGCAGTTTTGGAAAGTTGAGAGGAAGGAGCGAATTGTGGGCTGGAAAAGTGGAGAGGGCTCCTTGGTCAGGGTCATGCAGATTGCTGAGTATAGAACCACTTCTCTTCACCATTTCTGTACATAAGCCAGCCTCATTTATATCTTTCAAAAGTCCTTACAGAGCTGAGCCACTGGACACATGTGCCTATGGAGCATCTGAATTAGCACTTGTAGCCAATCCGAATATGCTGGAAGTATGAAATACACACTGAATTTCCAAGATTTAGTTCTCCTCCCCCTCCCAAAGGATGTAAAATACATTAGTAATTTTTAAATTGATTATGTGGTGAAGTGTTGATATTTTGGATATGAATTAAATAAAATATTAAACTTAATTCCACCTATTTCCTTTAATTGTAAAGTATGGCTTCTAGAAAATTTAAAAATAAATTCGTGGTTCTCATTCTTGGCTTGCATTTTATTTCTCTTTATGCTGCTATAATGTAATGGTGTGTACCTAGTGTGTACTTAAGTACTTCCTATGAAACTATTATTAAAAATATACTTAGGCAGTATGGGAATATAATACTCAGGTAAAATCCTTATTTTTCCTCTTCTTTATTCCTGTGATTTTTTAAAAAAAATTTTTAAGATTTTATTTATTTGATAGAGACAGTGTGACAGAGAAAGCATGAGGTGGGGAGGGTCAGAGGGAGAAGCAGATTCCCCACTGAACAGGACTGGATCCTGGGACTCTGGAATCATAACCTGAGCTGAAGGCAGACACTTAACTGACTGAGCCACACAGGTGCCCCTCCCCCTTTTTAAGATTTATATTCCTGTGATCTTTTCATTTACTCCAATATCTCTGCCTTTTCAACTTTATTAATGACCTCTGCCATAATTTTTAGAGACATTTATTAAACCAACTGGTGGTTCAGAATTAAAAGAAACTGCAGGAGAGAGAGAGCAAAACAATCTAGTTTTTCTAATTTCAGAGAGCTTGGCCTCTGCTTTTAGCTACCTGTGTGCTCGTTGCCCCCTCAGCCTGCAGGTTCATTCTCTCAACACCAGCCTAATCAGCTCTAAACCGTCCTTCAAGAATCGGCCCTTGAGCCCTGGTCTGTGAAGACTTTTCCACTCCTCCTTCACCGTACACATACCACTCTGTTCTCACTTGTAATGTTTGATGAATGGACAGACTGACCACCAGACTCTAACTTAATTGAATTTGAAACTGGACACAGGAACATGGTAGCACTTATTCCTCAGATTTGCTGAAAATCAATAAGATTAATGAGTTCACTTTGCTTCCTTGCAAGTCTTCATGCCTCCTCAGTGACCAGAATTATAAGGCCATCTTGAATGTTCCATCGGGTCCCATCTGTTCTGACTGGAGAGGTATATGGGTGAAGGCTCAAATGAGAAAAGAATGGCAGGCTGTGGTACTCTGTTCCATTGACTGGTTGTTCTGTGGCAAACCACTTAACCTCTGTGTTTCCATTCAGAAAATGAGGGTAATATTTGGTCCTTTACTCTCTCCCAGTTATTTGGATGCTTAAAGAAGGGTGTTACAATATTAACAGAGTTCAGTAATAGGGGGCACACTGTTTCTGTGCTGTGAGTAGACTGTGTGCCTTAGTGGGTTTTGTTTTGGTTTTTTTTTTATTTTTTATTTTGTGTGTGGGGGGTTATTTTTTGTTTTGGGGTTTTGTTTGTTTGGGTTTTTTTTTTTTAATCAGGGAACTTCTAGGAACAGTTTGTTAAATGGGCCCAAAGTTAATAACAAATGCTTATCTGCTTTTTATACTTTCTGTGTTATTCTAAGTATTTGCCAAGTTGCCTTCTGAATTCCTAAATGATGTGTTTAATTTATTAATAGGCTTCATTTGAAGATTGACTCCTTGGTAGTTGTATTAGGAAAATACCACTTTTGCACTCTTGATGTAATCTTACCTGTGCTTTCATATGGAAAATATTACTTTCTTTATTACTTGAGTTTATAATATATCAACATCATCAGTATCTTCTGATTGTCCATTAGATTCATATATAGGCCATGGTTTTGCTGAATCTTTGTAAGATCAATTAATCTGTATCAAGGCAATGTGTCCCAATAGAACTTACTGCCACTCTAGATGTCTGTGAACTTAGAGCCCTGATGGGTACATGTGATACGGTGAGAGAGCCTAAGACTTGGAGGCAGAAGTTAGGGGTTTAGATCTTGGCTGTAGCACTCATTATATGGCCTGAGCAAGTCACTTCAGATCCGTTACCTTACCTCTAAAATGAGAATAGTAATACCTATATGCACTTGTTAGGATTAAATGGGAGAGTCTGTATAAAAACACTTCATAAACTGTAAAGCAATTTAGGGCCAAGAGGCTTTTATAATAGAGGTACGCTTTGAGGGAAATTTTCTAATGGTAGCGTTGAACAAATATTGGGGTAAGAAGGAGTGTCCTGACTTGGAAATATCAGTGGTAACTTGGATAAAAGCTAGAGGTGCCTCCAGACACACTGTGGCTGAGTATGAGAGAGGAGGTGACCTGGAGCTGGCGCTTTGGGAATAATAGATCAAGGCAGGTTCTGAAAGCAGTTTTAAATACTGCATGGGCCTTATACTTAAGTAATACGACTTGTGTTTAAAGCAGGCCCAGGGCTGCCTGAGTGGGTCAGTTAAGTCACTGCCTTTGGCTAGGTAATGATTCTGGAGTTCCAGGATCGAGTCCCAAATCGGGCTCCCAGCTCTGTGGGGAGTCTGCTTCTCCTGCTCACTTTCTCCTCTCTCATGCTGTCTGTCTGTCTGTCTGTCTGTCTCTCTCTCTCTCTCTCTCTCTGTCTCTCAAATAAATAAGTAAAATCTTTTTAAAAATAAAATAAATTAAAGCAGGCCCAGGACTAGAGACACACCAGGAACCCACAAGGATTTAGACCTCTTGGCAATTTGGTGATATATAGTGAAATGTTAAATATGCATGCTTCTTTTTTTTTGTTTGTTTTTGTTTTTTTTGTTTTAAAGATTTTATTTATTTGACAGAGAGAAACACAGCCAGAGAGGGAACACAAGCAGGGGGAGCGAGAGAGGGAGAAGCAGGCCTCCTGCAGAGCGGGGAGCCCGATGTGGGACTCGATCCCGGATCTCCGGGATCATGCCCTGAGCCGAAGGCAGTCGCCTAACCAACTGAGCCACCCAGGCGTCCCAAATATGCATGCTTCTTGACTCAGCATTTTCTCTTACAGGAATTTACCCTCAAGATAGATTTGTATTCATGCCCAAAAATGTAGGCACAAGGGTTTTTGCCATCTTACATACATATTTATCTAGACTCTTTCATTTTCCCATGATAGAGTTCTAGCTCACTTGGGGAGTGGGAGTGGCAAAGAGAGGGAAGGAATTTTTTGGCTCACAGAACTGACAAGTCCAGCATTATCCACACCTCAGGCAGGCCAGATCCAGAACCAACACTGTCCTTGGTGCTCAGGTTATGCGACGTATCTCTGTTTCTCTCAGCTCTGCTTTCTCAGTGTTTCATTCTCAGGTAGGTAGTCTGCCTGTTGTCATGTGGTGGTCTCTGGAAGCTCCCGGCTAAGCTCCTTCCAGTTTAGCAGTGGGGGTGGTGTGGGAAGAAACCGTTCTTCCTCCTCTGTAGGTCCACAGAAATCCTTGAGTTGGCTCTCATGGTATAGACATAAGTCAAGGACCCATCCTTGACCCAGTTCCCCAGGACAGAGAGACAGAATACCCTGATTTATCTGGCTTGAGTCATAACGTTAGGGTGGCAGTGGGAAATGAGTTGACCCCACTTTAAGCACATGAAGTCGTATCGAGGAAATAGCGCTTCCGCACTGGAAGAGTCAAGTGTTGTTATCGGAAGAAGGAAGAATAAGGTGCAGGCCAGGAAAAAGCAAATTGTTCACTCTATCTCTTTCTAACAACAGATAATATAGATAACAACCTAAATGTCCATTATTACTAAGAAAAACTTAAATGTGGATGGGATACTATTATCTGTTAAAGTGAATGAGATATCTTCTATATAATTAAAATAAAGTTGCAGAAAAATATTCTTAATTATGTGAATTTGTCTGATCTGATCTGTTATGGATGTGAATATTCTTTATATTTCTCTACTGCTTTTGGTTTGCTGTTATATTTGATTGTTTGAATGTATATATATATCACTTTTTTTTTAAAGATTTTATTTATTTATTTGACAGAGAGAAACACAGCGAGAGAGGGAACACAAGCAGGGGGATTGAGAGAGGGAGAAGCAGGCTTCCCGCCGAGCAGGGAGCCTGATGTGGGGCTTGATCCCGGGTCTCCAGGATCATGACCTGAGCTGAAGGCAGTTGCTTAACCAACTGAGCCACCCAGGCACCCCCTATATATCACTTTTATAATTTAAAAAATAATGCCCCAAGTGGCCCCTATTCTGGACCAGGGACCAGAATTGACAAAGCTCTGGAACTATAGAGTGATGGATATATGATAGGAAAGCTGAAAGGATGGTATTCATGGAGCTGACATAAAAATAATGGGAACCCAGGCAGTGGGTAGAATAGATTAAACTGCTCGTATAATACAGCAGCGAGTTTGTATCCTAGAATAGTGACAGAGAATTGCTAGAAAAAGTAAATGTTAACCAAAAGTGCATGTGGTTTGGAAGAGGTAGGATAGGAACTATGGAAAATAACTTTGGCAGCCACTTGAATCTGAGGGCAGTGGATCTGGAGTGGAGAGATTTGGTTATGTTACTTGGCCACTCTGTTACCTAGGAAAGGTCGCACAACATCTCTCAGGGTCTCTATCTCCTATGTAAAATGGAGTTTGTTAGTATTTTCCTGTTTTATTCACAGGATGACTCTGAGGTTCAAGTGAAATGGAAAAGGGCTACTTAGGTAAAGAAAAGGCCATGTAATTCCCAGTTAGCCTGGACCAAAGTTAAGAACTTGTCCATAAATGAATGGAGTGGTAAAAGAAAGAGATAGGAAGATGTCACCAGACTGCCTTTGCACATTAGACAACTCAGATGACTCATTTTGTTGGTCATTTAACCTGTTTGGATGGGCAGGTGCATTTTTGAGAGAGGGGAAGACATGGACGATTGTTTAGCTTTTGGTACTGTTAACTAAAATGAATACCTCTACATAGTTCACCCACATGTGGGAACAGCAAGGTAAAACGGCAGATACCGGGCACCTGGGTGGCTCAGTGGGTTAAAGCCTCTGCCTTCAGCTCCGGTCATGGTCTCAGGGTCCTGGGATCAAGGCCCGCATTGTGCTTTTTGCTCAGCAGGGAGCCTGTCTCCTCCTCTCTCTCTGCCTGCCTCTCCACCTACTGGTGATCTCTCTCTCTCTCTCTGTCAAATAAATAAATAAATAAATAAATAAAATCCTTTTAAAAAAAAAACAGCAGATACCGTGTACAACCATCATGGAAGAATATACATAGAAGAGAGCCAAAGTAGAAATACTACAACTCTGAATTACTTGGAATCTTCATAGAATGTCCCACACATTTAAAATCCAATGAAGTTTGGTTCTGTATATATGCATTTTAGCATTTTGAGGTAGGTATTGTACATTCCAAATAGAAAACTCACTTTTTTTTTTTTTTACTTAGTATTTATCCTGCCCTTATCTGCCATGTTTGGGCCAAAGCTAGGCACTGACATGCAAACATAATTAGCACATGGTAGTAGTCACCACATTCAGACAGCCTTTGCTAGTAGGGAGGACAGACACATGGACAAAAAGTATAAGGTGAGTGGGGCCGGATTGTCTAGGAGGAGTTCACTGTTTCTTGAGTGACCTCATTTTTTTTTTCATCCTTTTAAGTGCTTGCTAGGACTTTCTTGACTTTAGAGTTATTGCTCAGGCGTGTGTTAAGAATTGGACATCTCTTTTTAGCTTTTGAAACTCAGGAGATATTCTGAATCTATAACTTAATCACAGGAACGGTGACTGCAATATTAAAGAAAGTGGAAATTTTTCAGAGACTGGGTTTTTATCCCATAAGTTTTTACCAGTTCTGAGCTGAGTTAGTCTTCACCCCAATACACAACACGTTATTAAACAGTTTTTATCTTAGATGCTATCTATTTCAGAAGAAATCTGTTCTCCTACCTTAGGCTTTCTTTCCTGGCTCCTTTGGATAAAGAAAACTTTGAACATGCTTTCAGGGTCAGGGCCTTGGTAATTGTGTGTGTGTATATGTGTGTCTAATAACAGAAACTGTAAAAGCTCAATTTTTGTGGCTCAGAAATGGTGCTTATTTGCCTGCTCTTGCCTCTCCTCGCCGTCCCCTCCCCCACCACACAGATCTGAGCTCATGTTCACAGCAGAGGTCTAGCAATATTCAAATTCCCAAGCGACCTGTGAACAAGATGATCGTGAAACATTTTTCATTACAGGACAAAGTAATCCTGGTTCCTTAATTCTGGGTCTAGCTGTTTTGTTTTTGTTTTTGCTTTTTATTTTTTAAAGCCAGCATTTTGAATAGATTCATACGTGAACTTGTTCATACTGTAAAGAAGCATTTTTCAGAGTCAGAGAAATGAGAAAAGGGAAACATAGGTATTGTTTCATATCTTTGTGATGCATTGCTTTCATATTTTTTTTTCTGAGTTTTGAAGGCTATGCTTTTATTTTTCCCCTTTACTTCCTCCTGTGGAATATAATTCTGTTTATTTCCCTATTCTTTCTACTTTCTTTTCTTTTTTTTTTAAAGATTTTATTTATTTAATTGACAGAGAGTAACACAGCTAGAGAGGGAACACAAGCAGCAGGAGTGAGAGAGCAGGCTTCCCGCCAAGCAGGGAACCCCGATGCAGGGCTCAATCCCAGGACCTTGGGATCATGACCTGAGCTGAAGGCAGACACTTAACAACTGAGCCACTCAGGTGCCCCTCTTTCTGCTTTCTTGTTAGGTGGACTTGTTTAATATTACCATTAATCCTGATGATAATTTCCCATGTAAACAGTAATTCCCTGATCTCTCACAAATACTAAAGAACATTTAGTAGTTGTGCTAGAAGGCACTACCATGGGATGGTTAAGTTTTGAAGAAAAACTATCCTGTTTTCTGTAAAAATTTAAAAATCCAACTGCATAAACAAAACAAAAGAAGGGAATTGCCAAGGTCATTATGTCCTTAAAGGGTTTCTCTGGCCCTGATTTGAGATGACAGTCATCACCAACATATACTTATTTTTTATGGAAGTATTAATATATGTGTTATTTTTTTACATCCAGATATTAATGTAGGTATGGGACTTATTTGAACTTGCTTCACAGCTAGGTAATTTAGTTTTTCAAAAAGAATGAAAGGCTAATTATTAGGCAATAATGTGATCAAATTGCCAAAAGCTTTGAGGTGGTTCTATTTCAGGTCTCAGCCTGATGTGCTTTTTAAAAATATCTCTACTTAGAGTAGTTACTGTTCATAATGCTTTATGAAATCTTTTTAGCTAACAGCGTGGATGATAAAGAAGCCATTATCCTTGATTTGGTATGTTTAACCCAAGGTAAATTTATGACAGACTGAAAATTAGCTGTCCGTGTGGTATACCTCACTTCCTGTTCTGTGCAACTTCATATGTCTGTGAGCCTCGTGTCCAGCAGGATTTATAAGAATATGTTATTGATGGATAGGAAAGCTGTTTCAAAGTACCCCACAAAAATGTACAAGATAACATGTACAGTGTACATATAACCTTGAAGTTTTGTTTTGTTTTAAGATTTTATTTATTTATTTGACAGAGAGAGATCACAAGTAGGCAGAGAGGCAGGGAGAGAGAGGAGGAAGCAGGCTCCCTGCCAAGCAGAGAGCCTGATGCGGGCCTCGATCCCCGGACCCTAAGATCATGACCCGAGCCGAAGGCAGAGGCTTTACCCCACTGAGCCACCCAGGCGCCCAAAGTTTTGGTTTTTAAGAAATTTAACCAGGGCACCTGAGTAGCTCAGTAGTTGGATGTCTGCCTTCAGCTCAGGTCATGATCCCAGGATCCTGGGATCGAACTCCACATTGGGCTCCCTGCTCAGCGGGAAGCCTGCTTCTCCCTCTCCCACTCCCTCTGCTTGTGTTCCCTCTCACTGCGTCTCTCTCTCTGTCAAATAAATAAATAAAATCTTTAAAAAAAATTTCTTAAGCAATAAATTCAACATGGCTCTGCTGAAGAAGAGTAAAATAGAATATATAGGGTTTCTCATTGAAATGCAGCCCAGGATAAGTCATTTCTTTGTGCTAATCTCTGATCAAAGAGACAGACTTTTAAAACAAAAAAAAAAAGAGAGAGCGAGACTTTCTTAGTGGGCTTATATCCATGTCTTTCACCACCAGCATTAGCCACTTTATGGGCAGTCATGTGAAACACTAGGCACAGAATGGAACTTGCAATGGGTATCTTTCTGTACAGATAGTTCTATTAAATGATGGCTACATCTCACAAAGAGACTTTTATATTTGCACATTTTCTGTAATACCTAAGAAGATAAACAGACACGTCTTTTATGGGTTTTGTTTTGTTTTTTTGAAGATTTTATTTATTTATTTGACACAGAGAGAGAGAGAGCTCGCGTACACGCTCAAGCGGGGAAGGGCAGAGGGAGAGGGAGAAGGAGACTCCTTGCTGAGCAGGGAGCCCTATGTTCGCTGGAGATGTTTCTTTTTTCTTTTTTTTTCCCCCGCTGGAGATGTTTCTGAGACACATTTTCAGATGACTACCACTACCAGCTTACGTTCTAATTTGACCCACACATATTCTGTACAACATGGAGGCATGCCTCATTTGTATGGGTTCTATGGCTTTACAAAGAGGAACCTAGAAGGTAGCTAGAAGGAAATCCTAGCTATTGTCAGAATTTTGGTTTTAAAAGGAATCCAGTCTAAATGTTTCCCTCCTCTTTATAGATGAAAAAGCAGGGGGACATGAAGGAATTTTCAGGGTTGGTGCCAGAACCAAATACTAGATCAAAGACTGACTTGAGCCCTTTCTACAGTCGCATCTTGGACCTAGTCCATCTTTGAGAAAAATTTCAAGCTACTCAGTAATCTAGAAGTTGTCTTGAGCATCCAAAGCCTGCCAGAGTCTTGTGAGGTTGTGGTCTTTAATACAAGGAGCAATAATGCAGCCAGCAGGAACACCTCACATCTTTGTAGGTACTGGGGCAGACTTAGGAATGATAGAACTCATACGGAGAAATTGTAGACATCATCATTTAGAATGCTTTTGTGACTTCTTTGTAAACATGGAAATGTCTGACAAGAGATGCCTTGATTTGTTATTAAAGATTGTTAAGAACAAGATAATTATTTGTCTCATGTAAACTGATCCTTGAAAGTATTGGCAGCAAATCTAGGAAATTATGTCAGTATTGTATTTCTTTATTTCTTTTTTTTTTTAAGAGAAACACAGCCAGAAAGGGAACACAAGCAGGGGGAGTGAGAGAGGGAGAAGCAGGCTTCCTGCCGAGCAGGGAGCCTGATGTGGAACTCGATCCTGGGTCTCTGGGATCATGACCTGAGCTGAAGGCAGTCGCCCAACCAACTGAGCCACCCAGGCGCCCCGCAGTATTGTATTTCTAAGCAGGCCCTTGTACTTCAAAAGAAGGATATTATACCCAGATTTACGGTTTAACCAACTAAAAGAATAATATGTTTATTAATTAGGATTAGATTTAGCTGTGAAAGAAAGTCCAAATAACAGCTCAGTCAAGGTAGAGATTGATTTTTCTTTTAGAATAAAAAGTCCAGAGGGAAGGGAAGGTCCAGCATTGGTTACTTCACAGCCATCAGGGACTCATGTTTTCTTCTTTTTTGTTTCACTCATTCTTGGCACTATCTGATATCCTCAAAGTGTCTAGTGGTTCTAGATGGCTTCTGGAGCTTGAGCCATTTTCAAAGTAGGGCCTGCTTCCAACTTGAGTCGGCTACTGAAAGAGCTTCTCTAGAACCACCTCATCGAAGAATTTCTGCTTTTGTCTCACTGATCATTCCTGTTATCTAGGGAAGCTAAAAAGTTATAACTGGGCAGATTGCTATTCGTAGTAATTAGAAATTTTGTTACTAAGTAAGAAGGAGAGTATAGACACTGGGCAAGTCACTGACAGATTTGCCACAAGCTGCTTTGAAGAATATAATACTTATATTAGGAAAATCAAATTTTAGTGACATCAAAAACCGTTATATAGGGTATAAATTTGAAAAATCCCCAGACTACTGCCTGCCATATGTCTGATTAATAAGAACAAAGATTCTCTTTGGCGGTGTTCTGCTTTGGATTTTTCAGCAGGACTTACCGGGAACAGCTGTTAGATTTGGTGCATTTTAAATAAACTGAAAAATGAGTTCAGAACAAAACAACAGGGGGAAAAAAGACACTTCAAATTAAATCATATTTCCTTTTAGAGATAAGGAGAACCAGAACAACCACAAGGACAGTTAGGTGGTTATTTATGGAGCTGGCAGGAGCAGAGTATGCTGCATTCGATGATATGAGCTAGGGATGAACATAGCAAAACACTCAAGTTGCTTCGTACCTAGATGGAACAAGAGAGACTGGCAGCACAGGGAAGAGGCATGAAATATGTGTCACAACAACAAAGCGTACCAGCTCCAGATAGACAAGATTTATCCTGGGAACAAGGATGGGCATACTGGGTTAGAGGTTTAAGTAGTAGATACTGTCTGAGTCCATTTGAGCTGCTGTAACAAAATACCACAGACCAGGTGGCTTATGAAGTCAGAAATCTCTTTCTCACAGTTCCAGTGACTGGAAGTCCAAGATCAGGACGCCATCACGGTCAGGTTCTGGCAGAGACCCTCTTCTGAGTTTTTGTTGTGTCCTCACACAAGTGGAAGGTGTTAAGGAGCACTGTAGCGTCTCTTTTATAAGGCACTATTCTTAGTCTGGAGGTTTCTGCCCTCATGATTTAATCACTTCCCAAAGGCCCCACCTCTTAAAACCATCACATTGGGCATTAGGTTTTCAACATATGAATTTGAGGATTGGGGGTGGGGGAGACATAAGCATTCAGATTATAGCAGAGAGAATCCCCTCTGCTTATATCCCACCTATACATATAAAGAGAATGGGGAGATGGAGAGAATTTCATTGTCTAAAACACTTGTAGGCAGAAGCAACTGCAGACCGTGGTATATGCAGACATGTACAGTGGAAAGGCTTCTCCTGTAGGAGACCAGATTTTTAAAACATTCTGTGGTCTCGTTCGTCTTCACCATTCACACGGTGCCATTTAACACTTATTTACTGAATGCCTCATATTTACAATACACTTTAAAGAGGAAATTCATTCACAAGTTGCCACTTAGGTGAGAAAGTCTAGATTTTGGCATCTTAGAGCTATGAATTTCAAATCTGGGGAAAGCCCAGCTTTTTTTTATCCCCCCTTCCTTTTCCTTTCAGAATCACTTCTAGTAACCAAACCGTATGTGTTGGCTTTGCCCCAGCTATAGAAAACAGGAAAGTACAGAGACTCCCTGTGAGAAGAGGGTCAGGCTGCGCCTTCAGTGACCTCAGCCCTTCAGTCCGAGTTCTCCTGGGGGCAGCAGCTGCAAACAGCCCAGGCGGCATTGGCAGGAAGCATAGGGAGCACAGATGAAACTGGCAAATGCACCAGGGCCGGGTGGGCTGGCTTTGAGCGCAGTGAGCTGTCTTTTGAACCTTTTATGACAGTGCACTTTCGGGCCTTCTTGGGGGAGAATAGTTTGTGCTGTGATCCAGTTAATGGATCAGGGACCATTCTCTGTCTTATATAACTGTGCAGATACCTTTGTCACGCTGGTATAGAATAGCTGCTTATTTGAGGCCACTATGCAGTGGCTCGCCTTTCCTGCCCATTATTAGTTCCCTTTGAAGTGGCTGCACTCAGTTTAGGTTTTCCAGGAGGGACTATGAAATAAAATGGAAATCTCACAAATTGTGCTTTCTGTATATCTACTCAGTGCTGATGGAGCTAGCTCACATTTTGGGTTTTGTGTCCCCCACTCTGTACCCCTGTTCCCCTCTGCCTGCAGGTGAAGGTCTTCCACAGGTGTATTACTTCGGACCGTGTGGGAAATACAATGCCATGGTGCTGGAGCTCCTGGGCCCCAGCCTGGAGGATTTGTTTGACCTCTGTGACCGAACTTTTACTTTGAAGACGGTGTTAATGATAGCCATCCAGTTGGTAAGTTGGCACTGCTGTTCTGCAGAAAGATAGGTGGTCCCCCCGCTACACCCTTGTGACCCTTTTAGTGCTTTCCCAGCTGTAGTAACACCCAGTGACTACACACTCAGAGGCTTGATGGCATCCTAGGAAGCAGGCCAAGCAGAAAGGGTTAACCTAAAGTAGTCACACTGCATCTTCTGTGTGCTCTATTTTAAGAATTTGCACCTTGGAACAACACCTTGCCCTTAACTGAAGTGGAAGCATATAATTTAGATTGAGGAGAAAAAGGATGATTAGGTGAAATTGTATAAATGCAAGTAATTTCCTGGATGTTTTATTTATAGGTTTTAAACCATGGCTGTAAGGTTCTGTCCTCTCTCCTCACCCTTGCATCCAAGAAAGGACTGGCCATGTAACCCACCACCCTAACAATCAGATGCCAAAGTTGTGTGACTAAGAAGCTGCCTTACTTCTCTGGCCTCCAGTTCTCACAGAGACAGCTGTCTCAGCTCCAGCCACATTACACACCCGTGCCAGTTCAGAGCAGTTAAGGCAGTTCTTTGAGGCATTTGTCAGCCCCTCAGAGGAAGGATGCAAATACATCTTTAATGGTCTGAAATGGTGATGGTTTCACCCCCTTTACAATAAAAGCTTGGAGATGTTTTTAAAAAATTGATCCACGGGCGCCTGGGTGGCTCAGTGGATTAAGCCTCTGCCTTCAGCTCAGGTCATGATCTCAGAGTCCTGGGATGGAGGCTCGCATCAGGCGTTCTGCTCGGCAGGGAGTCCGAGGTAGAGAAGAGGAAGCGGTTCCTCTTCTCTCTCTGCCTGCCTCTCTGCCTACTTGTGATCTCTCTCTTTCTGTCAAATAAATAAATAAAATCTTTGAAAACAAATTGATCTTGACCTTGACTTTTGAGTTCAAAATTCAGATGCCTGAGCTTCCCTTTCTATGCTAAGTCAAAAGGTGTCAAAAAGATGGAAATAAAACTTAATGCAATTTGAAATTATTTTTTTAAAGATTTATTTATTTTAGAGAGAGCGCAAGTGTGCTTGCGGGCAGGTGGGGGGCGTGGTGAGGAAGGTCAGAGGGAGAGAGAGATTCCTCAGGCTGACTCCCTGCTGGTGCAGAGCTCAGTGGGGCTCCATCCCAGGACCCTGAGACCATGACCTGAGTGGAAATCAAGTGTTGGCTATGTAACCAACTGAACCACCTGATGCCCTTGAAGTAATTTTATGATTATTATTTTGGGCTATTTTTACTTTCACATAAAAACTGCGATTCTACCTCTGCTGCTGATTAGCTCTGTGAAATCAGTTCAGTACTAACTTCTCTGGACCTTACTTCCCATATTTTTGCAACAGAAAAAACTAGGTTGGGGTGTCCTGTCTGATTGAGGATGGGAAGGTGTGAGCAGAAGGTGAACGTGGCAGTGGCTCCCGTCTTCACAGGGCACTGACCTGTTGTGATAATCCTGGCTGGGAATACTTCCTGCCTCTCAAATGTGGGCTTTCCGAAGTAGCCTAAAAACACTTAATTCCATTCATCATTTCTAAATTGTAACATTATGAGGTAAAACTGTATATTACCATTTTAGCTGAACAGTGCTATTCCACTTCCATTTTTTCTCGATATTTGTTATGTATATATTTATTTATATCAGAATATTTTCTGGTTTATAAGAGTGAAGTGACTGGATGGTAAAGAAGATTGCGTTTTATTTTCATTTCAGTAGTTAAAACCTTGGACTGATAAAAGAAAGTGTTTTGATGTTTTTTACCCCTTAATAAACCTCTTTAGAATATTTTCATTGATGTGTTTTCTCTTGTAGCTTTCTCGAATGGAGTATGTGCACTCAAAGAATCTCATTTACCGAGATGTGAAGCCAGAGAACTTCCTGATTGGCCGACAAGGCAATAAGAAAGAGCATGTTATACACATTATAGACTTTGGACTGGCCAAGGAATACATTGACCCTGAAACCAAAAAACACATACCTTACAGGGAGCACAAAAGTTTAACCGGAACTGCAAGATATATGTCTATCAACACGCATCTTGGCAAAGGTTTGTTTATTTTCTGCTCCCATGAAAGGGGAAATAACTTTTTTTTAAAGATTTTATGTATTTGACGAGAGAGTGAGAGAGGAAACACAAGCCAGGGGGGAGCTGGAGAGGGAGAAGGAGGCTCCCCTCTGAGCAGGGAGCCTACATGGCGCTTGATCTCAGGATGCTGGGGTCATGACCTGAGCTGAAAGCAGACACTTAACAACTGAGCCACCCGGGCACCTCCTTAAAATAGCTTTTTATTACAATAATACTTTTATCCCTATTATGCATTACAACTTGTGATTCTTATTGCTTCACAAGGCAATTGATTTTTATACTTGAAAACTAAGATGGTAAGTTAGTGACTTTCCTAAGTATCCTGTTGACAATGTAAACATTTTTAATTATACTGTTTCCAAATGCTTAGTTTCTCAGCAATGTGGGCACTTGAATTTTTGTATTAAGGTGATAGCATTTTAATAAGTCTGATGATGACTTTGGTGTTTACATATGAATAACTGCATATATGACAGTCCTAAAAGGACATATGAGTGTTGCATTGTATTCAGGATATACAGTTTGCAGAAATATTGCTAAAAGCTCTAATCAAGGCAGAAGGCCTTACCTGTAAGAGGAACTAATCCAGGGGAGATTTTTTTTTAAATATTTTATTTATTTATTGAGAGAGAGAGTGAGTGAGAGCATGAGAGGGAAGAAGGTCAGAGGGATAAGCAGACTCCCTGCAGGGCAGGGAGCCCGAAGCGGGCCTCGATACCGGGACTCCAGGATCATGACTTGAGCCTAAGGCTCTGGCTTAACCAACTGAGCCACCCAGGCGCCCCCAGAAGACAATATTTAAAGAGAAGCCTAAGGAACAATGGGAAGGCCAAATAGACAAGGCCCTGGGCCCCTCACTAGTTTCTCCAGAAAAGCTTCCCTTTTTATCTATTTTATATATTGTGCTTCCATGGAAGATTCTGTTTGAAGAAAAGGTTCCAAAGTGATCGAAAATAATGTTTGAAAATTATCACTCTGGAGAGTAGATAAGTAAACAGAATATTATCAGGTTCCATACTCTTATACATAGCTACATAGCTAATTATAGTGAATGTTTAAATATTAATGAATTTTTGTATACTAAGAAGTGTTTTAAAGGCTAATGGCTACAAAGTTGCTTTGCTGAGTAAGCTGCCTCTGTATTCAGATGAGGATTCTAGTGCTAGTGAGGAGTAAAAATCACATTACAAAGTGATGTAACTTGAATTGAAGTCATGAATGCTGTCAGGATTTTTTAGTAACCATATGGAAATCCTCAATGAACTAAAAGGAATTTTTATTTTTAAGATTTTATTTATCTGTTTGAGAGAGAGCAAGTGAGAGAGGGAAAGGCCTGGGAAGAGGGAGAGAGAGAAGCAGACTTCCCACTGAGCAGAGAGCCTGGTATGGGGCTCCATCCCAGGACCCTGGGATTATGACCTGAGCTGAAGGCAGACACTTAATGACTGAGCCACACAGGCACCCCTTAATGTAATATTTTAAAATTAGACCAGAAGATCCCCTGCCACTTATTATCTGTGTCATTTTGGAGAAGTTACTTAATCTTCCTGAAACCTATCTGTAAAATGAGAGTAATATTTCGCAAGGATGAGTTTGTGGGTTGAATGAGTAATATATGTAGCACAGGTCTCTTGCATAGTGTTCAATATTCCCTCTTCCTTCCTTTTTACTAAGAGACAGACTGTGTTGTAAATAGTAAAGTCATGATTATTTGGTTTAACTGACAGACTCTAGAAGTTGTTCTAATGCCTGCCTCCTAGGCACAGCAATTTGTGTTCTGATTTTATTATTCTTGTCAGGAAAGGCAAGAAGAGACAAAGATGGGTATCTGTGTTATGTTGGTATGAGGTACGAAGTAGTGTTTAAGAAGGAGGGATGCAGGTGGTGCCTGGGTGGCTCAGTTGGTTAAGCGACTGCCTTTGGCTCAGGTCATGATCTGGGAGACCCGGAATCGAGCCCCACATCGGGCTCCCTGCTCCTCGGGAAGCCTACTTCTCCCTCTCTCACTCCCTCTGCTTGTGGTCCCTCTCTGGCTGTGTTTCTCTCTCTTTCAAATAAATAAAATCTCAAAAAAAAAAAGAAGGCGGGATGCTGGCTCCTACACCTAAAGTATGTGCTTTGGGTCCAGTAACCTTCTTCCTTTGGCCTCAGTTATCTCATCTATGAAATGGGTATAATAGTACCTTATAGTGTAGGCTTCTGAGAAAGTATATAAAGTGTTTAGCATAGTGCCTCATGGTAGCAAAGACTCTGTAAATGGTAGTTATTTATTTATTTGACAAAGTATGTTTTGAGCATGTGTGGTCATTAGACTGGGTTCTTTCGTCTACTTGGTATAGCCATTCCTGCTGGAACTTTGAGTCTTTCTCCAAACTTGAATTTGAGTTCCAGAGTTTCCCAGGTCATGTTGAACCATATTTAGTCCTCTCCATATTATAGGGAATACATAGATGGCTGTCACATGCCCTTTAAACTCTGGTCAGGGCCTCAAAGCAGAGAGGTTTCCATAGGAACTCGATTCATACTGGTTTTTAATAATGAAGAAAAAGAAAAGGTTGTTTTCAAATGACTTGGAGAGAATTGCCTATTAATTTTGTGAGGGAGAATAAGGGAAGAAACCTCCTAAACCTGGCATTACCACATCAGATCAGCCACATCTCACTAATTAGGGTAGCCCATTTTGATTTTGTCTTCTTTAATGGTTGAAGTTAGGGTGAGAACACTGGGTCACCTAGCTCCTTTCCTCCCAGCAAAATATATTTGGAGTTTTCAAAGAAGTATGGAAATAAAGCATGACTGTGGTTTTTTTTGGGGGGGGGGAGGCTTAAATTATCATAGATTAATTACTAATGGCTCAAATTGCCATAGATTAATGGCTTTAGAATTTTAAGAACTAGAAAATGACTTTTCAGGTTATCTGAATCAAGCACTTTATTTTCAGATGAGGGGACTGCCGCCCAAAGTAGGTAATTTAGCCATGCTTAATTTCACATGGATCAGATTAATGAAAAGAGTGGGCCAGGAGCTAGATAAACCTGACTCAGGTGCCATTGTTTTTCCTATTATTCCATATACCACAGCTGTTTTTCATGGGGCTCAGTATTTGGAAAACCACTTTATTAGTTATTCCCGTGGGTTTACATGTGTGTTCTGTTTGTTTGTTTGTTTGTTTGTTTTGATTAAAAAAAAAGACAGGGGCACCTGGATGGCTCAGTTGGTTAAGTGACTGCTTTTGGCTCAGATCATGATCCCGGAGACCCGGGATCAAGTCCCACATCGGGCTCCCTGCTCGGCAGGAAGCCTGCTTCTCCCTCTCTCACTCCCCCTGCTTGTGTTCCTTCTCTCGCTGTGTTTCTCTCTGTCAAATAAATAAATAAAATCTTAAAAAAAAAAAAAAAAGACAAACCAAAAACCTTTTATAATGGGCTTTGCTGTGTAGAGCAGTTAGGCTTTTTCCTGAAGTTCTGATCAATATTGAAAATGTGGGAAGTTTCGCCCCCTAGTGTTCAACTAACAAAGTGCAACCGTTTGTCCAGTGAATTTTTATTACCAAGGGGCCTCTTGTTAGAGGAAGTGGATATAAAAATGGAAAGGCAATGAGTAGGTGTGATACAGTATGAGAAACTGCAGGGTGTGGTTCCTCTATCTGCCCTGCTTTGTGGGAGGCCTCAATTCACCCTGCTTGTACTTTCTTTTTTATTGTGTGTCTTTAGGTTCTGCTAACAACTCTTTTAGTCTAACAGCTTTTGGTTTTCAATTATATATAAAATTTGTTGTAAACCTCAGGCAAGCATGTAGACAAAAGCTTCTTTTGGTCTTGCTGTTTTATTTTATTCTTTTAAAGGTTGTTTCAATTGATGTACATCCACTCAATTTTATGTTATTTAACTCTCTTGTCAGGGTGCCTCCGTTTCCCATTAGCTACTAACTTGCCAAAAACCATTTTCAAACCGCAATTTAGAAAGTTGCCTTTTCTTTCCTCATCTGCCCTGTAGAGTACTATTCACTCTTTTTCATGCACGTTTCCCATAATTGGAGACAGCTCTTAAACATGTACTTTTGTATTTTGAGCTGGGTAGCTTTCCCTGCCTCCCTACCTCTTAGATTTTCCTTTCTGTACAAAGAAAGCCAGATTGAGCTTAGAGGCTCCCCTTAGTCTTGTCTCTCTAATTTCTCTTGATAAAGCCTTAAACTTGATTCTGAGAAATAAGCACATAAGATGTCTGAGATGAGCCATAATTGGCAAATAAGGAATAGAGGCATGTACTACTTCTATTCAGTCTGACAACCCAAGAATACATAAGGATGTTTTCTGAGATTAAATGACAGTTTTTGTGTTAAGTAATTTTTGGTTCTTTATCATCTTAGTCTTTCCAATTAAAAGGAAGGAAAAACCTAGCAACTTGTTTTACACAATAAACTCCCAGAGTGCAGGGTTCCTGTTTTAGGTGCCCATAAAGGGCACCCTTAGTAATACATTTTAAATTTTTCTTAAGGTGGCTATGGACCATGGTACAGATAGATTGGAGCTGAGAGATTATACATCCATGTTTGTTTATGTCAAGCTAAAGTGTAAGTGTTAATTTGTATAATGAATTAAAAGTACTCAACATGTATGCTAGACATTCTGCAGCTTGTGTCTTTGCAGGCTTAGCCAGAACAGATTATTTAAAAATTTCAGCTGCTTAATCTACTTCTCACTTTCTATGATGGTCACCCAAAGGGTAACTGTAGCCCATATACTGGAAATAACATTTTATTTTAATTATCTCACTTTCGGGAAGGTGATAGCACTGACTGAAGGGTGGTTACTCACCAGTCAGTGGTTTGGATTTGGTTTTAGTTTAGGATTTGCTCTTTTCCCTTGCTCTTTACTTGCCAGTGACAGCAAAGGAAGTACACAGTGTTTTTTGCTTTTGATTTAAAATACTATCCCTGGTTTAGATATACAAAGAATGAGTAAGCAGAGCCTTTCCAGAGACAGAAGGGCTTCTGAAGAGATTACTTGGTTTTGAACCCCTTTCTGCTTTAATAACTGCAAACATAATGTGTGATCTGTCTTCCCTTTTAGAGCAAAGCCGGCGGGATGATTTGGAAGCCCTAGGCCATATGTTCATGTATTTCCTTCGAGGCAGCCTACCCTGGCAAGGACTCAAGGTATCCTTGAAAGTGCTCAGCAGAGGGCTTTGTTTCAATACTCACTCAGTTGTTAATGGAGGGGTTGCTGACTCGCTGTCTATAAGAAGATGGGCTGGCGACAGAGATGAGAGGCAGGGACTAGCAACATCAGTCTATGTCATAAATGCTCCCCTGAGCTTTGGGAGCTGTGTTTGGCCTTTATTTGTCTTCTTCCCTTTCTGAATCCTTCTTCCTTGTTTTGAGGTTTCCCATAATCTTTTCCCTTGTTCCCTCCCAGCCTTGGCAGTGCTGCTTTTCTCTGTGTCACTTTCCTCCTCCGCTACCATTATGTAGCAGGAAGAGTGTGCTGGGGAATTTCTGGAACAAATTGATGACAGCACCTACTACACATCTTAGTAGCAAGGCCAGCAGGGCTGGGTGTGCCTCTAAGGAGAACTGGAAAATATTTGTTCATCCTCTATAGGCTAAGGACCCACCTGAGTTAAAATAAAAATCCAGGCTTAATGTTGCTGTTCATATGTTTTATTCAATAAATGCCTCTGCAGAGTATAGCCATTCCTTAGGAAGCATGTAATTTACATAGCCTTCCTTAGGTACCACTACAGTGCATCTGTGTTCAAGTTAACCATTGATAATAATTAAAACCACTATACTTACTTCATGCCTTTGGGTGGTTGGAGCAGGAAATGGTAAACTTCTAACCCATGTTAAGTCTCATTAGATAGTTAAATGTGAGACATTTCTGAGTTGTAATTTATTTCAACATGTCAGTATGGAAGGAAGCTTAATCAGTAGTTTTGGGTATTTCTATGCCCCAAACCCTTTCCCTCTGTCCCTCCAGAAGGGCCTACTGTGCTTCCTAGGCTGTTGTCCTGAAAAGTAAAGCTTTGCCCTTAAATTCCTCTTCTAACACTTCCTAATCTTCTCCTAGTCATGTGTGTCTTCTCATTGATAGTGATTGATAGCCGTCAGAGTTTAATATTCTATTTGCTCATCACATAGCCAAGCAATGCATTTGTGTCTAATTGTTTGAAACTTTCTCACCGTCCACGAATCATTTTAGTGGCAGCGGTAGGTCTAAAATGTCTCCAGCTTACTTTAGAACACTGTTGCTTAAAGCTGGATATAGCAGGCTAGCGAGAGCCTCATGAGACCCCCTTGAGACCATGTTGTTGATCCAAGCTCCAGGGGCCTTCTGTCTATAATCACGAGCAAGCCAGACTTGGGTGCTTTGAGCCACTGACTTATATCAAACCTGTCTGCTAGCCGTGCTCCTGTCATAGATAACATTTTCCCTCTGGAAGCACGTTGTAGAAAGGCATTTTTTTCTACTACTTGTTCTTTTTTTCTATTGAGCTTCACAGTAAATAATCTATGGAGCCATCTCTCTGTCTGCTCCCACTTGGATTAGCAGTATTTTTATCTTACCATAGAACTGATTTAACAAGGGGAAGGCTGAACCACTTTTGAACCCCCGTGGCCATAGGAGATTACTAAGCTTCTGCAATTTTAAAAATACTGTTATATAATATTTTTACTTTCTTCTCCTAACCACTTGTCTTGTTACATTTGATGGTGTTTATCTGAGATTACTAAATATACTTACAAGGAAAACTTTCCAGAGCAGAGCAGATGTTAAATACATCATCTCTACTACATTTCTTATTTATTAGAAAGAAGACTGAGCCTAGAAAATCATGCCAGTTTGAGTGAAACAGCCATTGCTTCCCCAAACATATTGGACCGCCCATACTTGGCACCTATTTCCAAATAAGTTTCTCTCTCTTCTCTACAGGCTGATACATTAAAAGAGAGATATCAGAAAATTGGTGACACCAAAAGGAATACTCCCATTGAAGCTCTCTGTGAAAACTTCCCAGGTAGGATGCTAAAAGGATGCTCCAGCCAGTGTCCCTGAAGCTTTGAAGCAGGTGGAGACCATGACTTGGTATCTCTAGATGAGGGTGCTTTCCAGAAAATTCACATTTCCTTTTATTGTCATTTAGACCAAGACAGGTTTTATCACTTTCATTTGGGTCATAAAGAAAAGACCAGATATTCTTGGCTTGGCCCAGAATTTCTCGCCATGGGAAGCATTCAGCTCATGAGCATGGCCTTTCACCTCTTTTCTACAGAAGAGATGGCAACCTACCTGCGATATGTTAGGCGATTAGACTTCTTTGAAAAACCTGACTATGAGTATTTACGGACCCTCTTCACAGACCTCTTTGAAAGGAAAGGCTACACCTTTGACTACGCCTACGATTGGGTCGGGAGGCCTATTGTAAGTATCTTGTTTTACCTCCTCACCACTTGACTTCCCAGACTTTCTCCTTGAGTCCGTGAGAAAAACATTCCTTTGACTGTAGACTTTACATTTGCCAACCTTTGCAGGGTGGTGCCGTAGGTAGCAGTTAGTAGAGTTGGGAAGTAAGAGCAACTCCTTTATATGTTTTTAAGATTATGACCCGTATGTCCTAAGGTATCGTCCAGAAGCTGGTGCTACGTAAGCTGTGAAGGTACTTGACTTCTAGAGGAGTGGAACCCAGAACCTTAGGAAACTTGAATTGGATCTCCCAGCCAGGGGTCCACAGTGCCTGAGAGCATGCTAATGCACCACTGTAGGGTATTTTCCTTATTTTCCAAGGTAAGCAACTCTCCAGTGAGCTATAGAGGACCAGGCAGCCTCCCTTTTGCAGATAAACAAACTGAGAAGACAAGAAGACTGGAAACTAACTGCCCTTGGTGGCTAAATAATAATCACTGCTATTTTATTAGAATTGAAATGATGCTGTCCTTTGCAGAGGTGTTAGCTTGGACCCGGTTTCCATTTGACTTTTTGTTCTGTCTCTCCAGCCTACTCCCGTAGGGTCCGTTCACGTCGATTCTGGTGCATCTGCAATAACTCGAGAAAGCCACACACACAGGGACCGGCCATCTCAGCAGCCTCTGCGAAATCAGGTATGTGCTGCGCCTTCCTTCTTTCAGACATTCTCCCTCTTCGTGGCTAATACAAAAACTGAAATTCTTCAGCTTCTCTGCCTCAGTGTATATACTGAAATTAAAGACAAAGGACTTGCCATTTCTTGGGTGCGTTGTGGTGTTGTTCCAGCATTCCTTGGGGCTGTGTGATGGTGCTGCCATGTGGCCAGGCGATATACATGAAGTATTCAGTCTAGAGGATTTGGGCTTGTCCAGGTCTGTTGGCTGAAAGCGGAGTTTGCCACAGGCCTGAAAGACCTGCTGAACATCCAGGATGAACAGGGTAGCCATTTTAGGTCTCATCTGCAGTCCATTGTGGTGCTCTTGCCAATACTGAGGGGTATTTTGCTGACTGAGAAGAGTGTAATTTGGACTTCCAGCTGATCTAAGCGTGAATTGGCACCTCTCTTTCCCCTCTGCCCTGCCCTCAAGTTAATTCTAGAGCTGGCCAAGATCTGAGATGGACCTATAGTGAAGACTCAGCTTCGCTTTAGGCCACTCCGGAGAAAGCCATGTCATCCGTCCTTAAGTGTTCATAGTTTGAGAAACTAGTGCTCGGTATGAGAGGCTTCTCTCAGCCTAAAGGCACAAGTGGCAAACACATAAAAATCAACAGATTTGACAACATTGAAAGAAAGGGGTGTCACTCATTGGGAAGTAAATATGACGACTTTCATCTTTATGTCGTATACAGTTGACCTTTGAACAACACAGGTTTGAATTGTGTGGGTTTACTTATTTATATATGAATTTTTTTCAATAAATATAGTGCAATACTGTAAATATATTTTCTCTTACAATTTTCCTACTAATGTTTTCTTTTCTCTAGCTTTATTGTAAGTACAGCATAGAGTACATATAACATACAAAATATGTGCTTATCGACTCTATGTTACCAGTAAGGCTTCTGGTCAACAGTAGGCTCTCAGTAGTTAAGTTATGTGGGGAGTCAAAAGTTATGTGGGGACTTTCAACTTCACGGTGGCCAGTGCCCCTAACCCCAGTGTTGTTTAGGGGTCAGGTGTACATTGCTAAGAGAAAACTTAAGGACCTCCAGTAGATAAATAAGCAAAGGCTATTAAACAGCTATTGCATGCATGCATGCACGTACGCATGCGCACACACACACACACACACACACAGACATTATCACCTATCAAATTATGTACGTGCTTGTTCTCCTCACCCCTAACCTCCCTTTTTAATATTCACAGATATTTTTATAATAAAATGCAAAAACACTTACTTCAGATGTACGTATGGAAACACATAAGTTAAAAATAGCATATAGAAGTACATACACATACATGTCCAGTGAAATACACATTACAGAGAATGGATAGACTCACCATAAGTCCATACTCTTAGCAAAATGTATGGCTTGTAAGAAAAAAAGTATAAAGGAAGGAAATCTATGTATTAGTAGCCAAAAAAACAGAGTAGATAGGTAAAAAGATGGGGTTTAGCAAATTGTGTACACTAATTGGGTCCATAGTTATATGCCTTAACCAAAGTAGTTGGCTAAGAATTATAATTTGACTGACTTCTGATTTGACAACAGAATATCGTTGACTTCTGCACTTGTTCTCCCTGGATCTCCCTTGTTAAAAGTGAAGCTGAGTGCACAGTTAAACTGTCTACTGTCCTACATTGCTCTGGACTTTGCAAATTTTTAGAATTTTCTAGAAGGTAATTGGATGAAGTTACTGTTCTCTCTGATAGAAAAATCTTACTTCTTGGAATCAATCATAATAGAACAACCCAAGATAACAGATTATGTGCATGAAATAGTTGCATTGGGATTTTATTTTATTTTTTTTAAGATTTTATTTATTTGTCAGAGAGAGAGAGTGCACAAGCAGGAGGAGTGGCAGGCAGAGCAAGCAGAGGGAGAAGCAGGCTTCCTGCTGAGCAAGGAGCTGCATGTGAGATTCAATCCCAGGACCCTGGGATCATGGCCTGAGCTGAAGGCAGCTGCCCAATTAACTGACTGAGTCACCCAGGCATCCCTCCAGTGCAATTTTTAACAAAGTTTGAGAAATGATCCACCTATCTAATTATAAGAGAATGGTTATAGATCTAGTTCAAGTCTTTTGTCAGACAAACTGGGTTATAGTAAAGTGAGTTGCAGTGCATTTATTCAGTGGAATATTATGTGGCCACTTAAAATAGTGTTTAGGAAAACTTGTGTCAACCTGAAAGTGTTTATAGTTTGTAGAGTGAAGAAATCCAAGTACAAAATGAGAAATACATCGTGATTTCCCTCTAGGGGAAGGAAAAATGAAAAAATCAGTGAGAGGAGATAACAGAAGTAGTGTTGAAACTGATAATATTGTGGTTAATGTTTTTCCAAACTATTGTGTGATGAAGCTATATTACCTCATAAGGAAAAATGCATTTAAATAGAAAAGGTATGGAAAGAAAAAATAATTTAAGTAGTCATTTAAACTTCACTAAGTGAAGTCAGCATAATCCATGTATTTGCCCACTCATGTTTTCCGAATGTTTCAAACTAAAATACCTATTTCCTTTAGTTTCCCTTGTCTTTTCTGCTTCAGTGAATTCTTAATCTATGTTGCTGTTTTGAATGAATTTTAAAAGTATGGGCGAAAGAGATGTTGAAAACGTAGATCGCCAAGGTGAAAAATACAGTCATACCTAGTATCTGAGTAAAAGTACAGTAATTTTCAGTGTACTTTTAAGTGAAGGGTCATTAAACCAGTGTGTGTAATTAGGAAGTCTCATCTGCAAAGCAATAATAAGCTTCTTTTTGAGGAATTGAATCTTGAAATTCTCTTTTTTTTTTTTTTTTCCATTCAGGGTTCCTTGGCTGCTAAGGAATTTAAAGTCCCCACATTAATGCAAATTTTATACCTCCCTCCCAGCAGGAATCTGAATCCTTCTGGGTAGAATTCTCTCTGCACTGTGCCCTCTGGGAAAATATATTTCTGGTGTCTCGTCTACATTATCACTGTGTGTGTGTCTGTGTGGTCTCATTGATTTTGTTCCATCTTTAGGGTTATGTTGTGTTTTGAAGCTTTGTTTTTTATTTTTTAAGAATGTACTTTTTTTTTTTTTAAGATTTTATTTATTTATTTGACACAAGAAACACAGCAAGAGAGGGAACACAAGCAGAGGGACTGAAAGAGGGAGAAGCAGGCCTCCCGCCGAGCAGGAAACCCAATGTGGGACTCAATCCCGGGTCTCCAGGATCATGACCTGAACCGAAAGCAGTTGCTTAACCAACTGAGCCACCCAGGCGCCCCTGTTTTTTATTTTTTAAGAAAAATTGAAGTCACGTAGGTTCCTTTTATGACTCTAGGAATTGAAAGCGGTATATGTTCTTTTTTAGACAGATTGTTTTCAATTTTGAAATCAGCAAAAGAAGAAAGTAAAATCTCTCTTTGAGAGACATCGATAAGTATGAACCTCACTTTAGGGGCAGCTAACTTTTTCTCAACAACTGTAACTAAATAAGTCTAGCTGAGGACCTGCTCCCTGAAAGTAAGTCCTAGGGCTACCAAGATAAGGAGGGAATCCTTGTCCTCAAGGAACTGATAAGCAAATATGCCAAGTAGCCAGAAAACTATAACCCAAGGCAGAACAGAGAAGCATCCCAAGTTTCAAATTACCATCATCAGAGTTTGGAAGGAGGAGACATTTCATCTAGTCTGAGCATGATGGAGTTTCATGAAAGAAACTGCATTGAAGTGCTCTTGGAAGAGTAATGCGGGAATAAAAGAGGCATTCCAAGCAAAAAGGTAATATAAGCAACAAGTCATCTGATTCATTTTGCTAAAATACATGATACGAATGAAAGAGACAACGGTAGGAAAATATCTTGGAGCCATTTGATGAAGTTCTTGGAAAGCTGGGCTGGAGAGTTGATAATTAATTTCAGTAGGGAATAGGTACTAAAGCTTAGTGAATAAGGGCTGATAAGATCAAAACTTTGTTTTAGCAGTCTTTTGGCACAGAAGGTGATTATAGCCTGGCAGCTAGCAAGGAGACAATATAAGTACAGTGCATCCCTTTTACCCTTTTAGAAGTAAAAGGGGCCTAGATGGGCTATAGTTGTAAAAATGAAATAGAACTGAGAAATGATATAAGGCTATGATCTACCAGACTCTGCAGCCCACATGCATGGCAGGATTGAAGGAGAAGCATGAGTCAGCACTGTTCCTGAGATTTTTGAAGCCCCAATAATTTGGAGGCTGGTGATAAAATTATTAGAAATGGGAAAGTTGAAACTTGGAGTTTGAGTTAAGGCATCTTGAGTTTCAAATACTAGGGGAGTCTGTATTCTAGCTGAAGATGGCTAGGAGGCAGAGGAGGGCTCTCAAAACAAAACAATAGTGACATATTTGGAAGTCAGAGCATGGAGGTGACATTGATGGTAGTGCCAGCAGAGCCTCCTTTTTCTGGGTAAATCTGCTCTCGGTTGTGGAGGAGGAGTGATCCTGGGGATTAACAGGCTCTGTGTAGTCCCATACTTCAAGTAGGAGGAGAAAGAAGAGGAGCTCAGAACTTGATTTTAGCTTAGCCCAAGGCTTTGGCCATAGGATATTTAAACTTTGGGGAGGGGGAGCCTCAGCTTTCTCACATGTAAACCTTTAAGTAAGGGTAGAGATTTTTATTGTTTCGTTCACTGCTATCTCCCTAACACCTAAAACAATGTCTGGAATAGACACTTGATAGATAATTGTTTGAATGAATGCATCTGTCAAATGAGAAGCGTAGATGAAATCAGATGTTCATTTAAAATATAGATTCTTGTTTAACCTTCCATGAAAAATAAATCATAAGCTTTTCTTTATACTTGTTTTCTCTTTTCACAAAAAGCCATTCTGCCTCCTTTAGCAACTGGAGTAGGGGCTATGTTGTCTACTGAAGGGGAAGCATGTTCAGAAAAACACAACAGGTCTTGCTGCAGAGTAAGCTCAAGCAATTGTATTTGTTCTCCATTACAATGAGAATTTTCAGAGAAAATTTGCTTTGCTATTCCAAATTGTAGGTATATCGAATTGAGTACTGTTTGGTTCCCAAATATGGTTCCCAAAGAACTGTATTTAAATTCACCTACATCGAATCTGTCTTTTACAACTACGTTAATATCAGATGCTTAGAAACAATTGTTTTTTAATGTAAGTATCAACCATCTAGACAACTATAATTAAAGTTTGGATAGAGTAAGCACTGATAAATCTAGATCTATTCAGCAAGTTCCCAGTGGGTTTGTCATCCCTCCTCCCTCCCTGGTATTTGTCCTTTCCCAGATCCAAAAATGGCAAGTCTTGCCATGGCTGTGGTTCCTCTCTAAAGAATTCTGCATTACCATCCATTGGGAAGGGGGTAAAAAATAGTTCTCCTTCTTTGTACCTGGCAAAGCTTCCCTTTGCACTCTCTGATCAAGTGCAGTGAGGAAGTAAGTCTTGCCATTATCCAGAGATCTAATATTGGAGTGCAGTATGTTGCAGTTTTATTCAATGTGTTTGCTCAACATGCTAAATGTAGAATATTGCATTGACTAGGATGTGCACGCAGCAGTACGCTTCCTGTTCTTTCTAAATCAGCCTATGACAGTCCTTACTCAGGTAAATGCTATATACATGCCACCATGGTTCAGCAATTTTGATAGGTACATAGATTTCCTGTTGGCATATAAAGAAGGGTTCCTTGACCTAGAAGGTTAGGGAGGACAGATCTGTTTTGAGGTTGGAAAGTTCTAGGTTGGACACCTAGAACTATTAAACTCTGCCAAATATGGCGTTCTACTATAATAATACTGAATAGTACTTACTCATTTTTATATATACAGTATATGTTTAAGGAAAAGAACTTTTTTGTCATTTTCTACAATGTAAGCTGTTTACTTAAAAGTTCTCAAGTTTGACTAGGCAGGAAAATATGAATCAAATGTCAAAAAAAAAGTTGATCCCTCGTCCTTCTAGAAGAACCATATTTAAACTACTTCAGTACCTTTTAAATACACAAGAGATGAACAATAAAACTTAAAAGAGTCAAATCCTGTTGATTTCTGTAGATGTGCCCCCAGTAAAAGAGTGGTTCAGGGGCACCTGGCTGGCTTAGTCTGTAGAGCACGCAGCTTGATCTTAGGGGTGTGAGTTTGAGCCCCATGTTGGATTTAGAGGTTATTTAAAAATAAAATCTGGGGCGCCTGGGTGGCTCAGTGGTTAAGCCTCTACCTTCTGCTCAGGTCATGGTCCTGGAGTCCTGGGATTGAGCCTTGCATCGGGCTGCCTACTTGGTGGGAAGCCTGCTTCTCCCTCTCTCATTCCAGCTGCTTGTGTTCCCTCTCTGGCTGTGTTTCTCTCTGTCAAATAAATAAAATCTTTTTAAATAAATAAATAAATAAATAAATAAATAAAT
>PITA01003127.1:97303-145587 GCA_004023965.1 Spilogale gracilis | reverse complement strand
GCCACAGGGACACAACTCTGCGGGTCAAGAGCTGGGTTCCAATCCAGACTTAGGTTCTCACTAATTGGGTCATCTGGGGGAAAGGCACTGCACTTTCCTGGGCCTGTTTCCTCATCGGTTCGACAGAAGTAACAAAATGTGAAAAAATGAAATGCCTGATGCACTGTCTAGCACATGCAGGAAGCTGCTGCTGTTATTGATTACTGTTGTTATTTGCACCTGTTCTTCCCTCTCTTGCAATGCTCTTCCTCAAGCACCTGCAGGGGATCATGCCTTCTCCTACATGACCCGTCTGTTCTCAAATGGCTCTTCTCAGGGAAGCTATTCAGAACTGAAACGCCCAACATACCAGCATCCCAAACTTCCCTTTTGCCCTTCCCTGCTCTGTTTCTCCCTAGAGTTTCCCAGGTCATTATTAGGCACTGTCCTTGCTTACATCTCTCTATACCTTTCCTGCACTAGACCACAGCCCCCGCCCCCCAAAAAGAGAGAGATTTCGCCTATTTTATGTACCTGCAGCACTCAGCTGAGAGAGAGAGAGAGAGAGAGAGAGAGAGAGAGAGAGGGAGAGAGAGAGAATATATGAGTTGTTAGCTCCCCCTTCATGCAGACCTTCATGGCATCTGTGCCAAGAGGTATGGGACCTTACAAAGCAGCTGTCCATATTCCAGATGAGGAAATCAAGACCTAGGAAGGAGAAGGGCTGGTCCAGCATCTCACAGCAAATTGCAGCAGTTTGGCTGGCAAGAACGCCCTAACAGCAGTGTTAGACTACACGCATATACTCTCAGTGCCTGGAGGAATGCTCAGCTCCCTTGTATCAGAAATGACGTCCGCTATATGCGGCAGGGTAGGAGCCTGACTGCGAGTCCTGGGTCTGGCTCTGGGAGGCTAGCGTGTCCCTCAGTGATTCCACCTGGCCATCCGCACAATGGAACAATAAATTCTGCTCTCTCCACCAACCAGTGCTTCACTGAGCATCAGTCCGGTATCCTGGAGGATTTCTCAGCTTCCATGGTGGAAAAGAACCTGGTGAGACATGGGGAGCTCCTGCTGGTACGCTACGGGGAGTGCTCAAGTCAGCGTGCTCCCAGCAGGGGCTGGCCCCATGCCTTGGTGGCTTCCCATTCAGACACTCCCCCGCCATTTGTCACAAGTAAGGGGATGTCATGTCAATAAAGAACAGAAGGAGGGATGCTGCCATGCCCAGAAACCAAGCACTCTCTCTGCTTGGGTGTGCCTGCCGTCCCCTCCCTCTCCCTAAACATTCCATAGACCACTGTGTGCCTTGGACAGAGGACATATTCCACCCTGTCTGTCCCCACTTCCCTTGGCCTGGACAAGTCTCTCCAGGAAGCATACCCTTTCAAACCCACATGGCTTTACCCCAGAGAAGAGCTCTACTTATTATAGGAATGCTCTAAAGATGTTGTTCATGCAACTTTGGCTTTTTGGAAAGCCACTGGAAATGCCACCATGATCTGGGGACCGACTTTTCTCTCTGTATGCCCCAGGCCAGCCCTGTGAGAAGCACTCCACACAGCACACAGTGTCACTTGCTCCTACAGAAGCCCTGTGAGGTGGGCATAGTTGTTATGCTCACTTCGAAGATGTGGAAATTGATGCACAGAGGATTTAATTAAATTCTCCAAAGTTCCCCAGTCAGTATGTGGTGGTGATGATTCAAAGCCAAGTATCTAGCATAGACAGAAGAGACTATGAGGGTGACAGCTATCTGTCCAGAGCGAATGTGTGCTCCCCTTCAGAGAAACAGTATGGCCCCGACACTGGAGGCTGCTGCTCAGCCACGGACTACATTTCCCAGCACCCTTGTACCTGGGTGTGGCCATGTGACTAGTTCTGGCCAATAGGATGCTAGCCAGAGTTTTAAAATGTGAGACTTCTCTCCTTCCTTGCTCCACTGGCTGGTTGTGGAACACCCTCCAGTACTGGAGGATGGCAGAGCCACAGGATGACAGGGACTGAGTCCTTAAATCCCCACATGATGGGAAGCTGCCTGTTGACCAGACCACTGGATGAGTAAGACATAAGTTTTATTGTTAATCAGAGGTCAGCACCCTTTTTCCTGTAATAGGCCAGAGAGCAAGTATGTCCAGCTCTGCCGTTCATTCAGTCCCTCCTACCTGCACTCTGTCTCAAGCCCAGGGCTTTTTCTTTTGGACTTTTCAAGTGATGAATTACAAAATGGCCTCTCTCCCTTCCTTGTCTTCTTTCTCGCCATCTCCCCCTGCTTTCCCTGCCGAACCTCCGCTCTCAGGTCAGGAGGCATGACCTCAACACAGTAAGTGTGGGATGATCACGTTTATCGCGGCAAACAGTCACTGATAGGTACAATGCCACAGACTGCTTCAGCCTCCAGAGACACAGTGCTGAGCTAATCACAGTCGCTACCAACGTGCCTCCACTCTAGTGAGGAAAACAATAAACGCATAATGTGCTGCCCCCAAAATTTAAAAGTAAAGCCTCTTTGGTTTTACATTTCCTACACTGTTCAGGGTGTAGGTCTGCCACACTGGCTTCGGGCATTAACAAATGTTAGGGAGCTGGGAGAAATCTGAACTTGGAAAAATGGTCTGGGGGTCTTGGAATTAGAGATCAAATGGCCTCAGCTGAAGTCCTCCTGCCACTCACATCACGCTATTTTCCGTTTCTGTGGGCCTCTATTCACTCCCTGAACAGAGTCTAAATCCTCAACATGGACTTCAAGACCCCGTGTCAGGCTTCTGCCACTTCTCCACACACACCCCAGTTTCCTCTCTCTGGACCACTGGTTCTTTCTTCCTCCATACACACAAAGCCTGGCCCCACCTCAGGACCTTTGCACCTGCTGTGCCCTCCCCTTGGTTGCTCGTTCCCTTAAATGTTTATGTCCCCTGAAAAAACATGTTGAAATCCTAACCCTCAATGTGATGATTATTTGGAGGTGGAGCCTTGGGAGGTGATTAGGTGATAAGGGCGAAGCTCTCACAAATGGAGTCAGTGCCTTTAGGAAAAGACAGAAAATCTTCCTCTCTCCCTCCCTGCTCTCTGCCATGTGAGGGCACAGCAAGGAGAAAGCCATCTGAAAGCAAGGAAACAGGCCCTCACCAGGAACTGCGTCTGTCAGCACCTTGATCGTGGACTCCCCAGGCTCCAGAACTGAGAGAAGTGCTTGTTTAAGTCACCCAGCCTACAGGGACCGGGTGCAGGAGCCTGAAAGGGCTGAGACACCAGCTTTCAGTTCTTCTTCCCTGCCCACGCCACTCCAACAGGGTTATCTGAGCCCTTGCTGCCGGTCTCTGTGGTCCATCCTCCTTCCCTAGAACATCAGCTCTCGAAGGCTCATCCCTGGATGGTGGATGCGCTCAGCAGCTGTGCCTCACACTGCATCAGAGGAAGCTTCCAGGAGGCACACCTGAGGCCCACCACGACCCTCCTGCATGGCTTTGCAATCTTCAGTGTCTTCTCTCTGCTGTCAGGACACAGATGCAGCTTCCCAAGGTGGCCAGTGCGCCCCTGTGACTGCCCACTTTCGTCTTCACCCTCCAAGCTCCAGAGTCTTCTGTGGCACTTTTTCAGACTTAATATTTGCTCCAGTCCCTCCTGCCACAGCTTGCTCCCACCACCTGGGACACTCTTCCCTCCTCATTCACTCACCACCTGCTCATCCTCATATCCCAGCTTCTGTCCATATCCTCAGGCAACCCCCGGCCTCCCTGAGGGGTCAGAGCCCTCTCACCTGCTCTCATGGTGCCTGTGGTTTCACAGGACTTGTTCTAGGTACTGCGTTTGTACTTGGGTGATACTTTTCTTCACATGTGCCCCCTCTTCTGGCCCGTCAGTTCCAGGTGAGCAAAGAGAGCACTGTTCTGACTCCCCGTTTTACACTCAGAGCATAGCACATAGTAGGCACAGCTAAAGCAACATGATTTTCAAACAAGCTACTTAATGCTTGCCAAGGCTGGGGCAGGAACAGCAGGGATGTGGGGGGGCCTTGAAGAGGTAAAACTTTTAAGTCAGCACGATGTTTTAGCAGCAGAAATGGGCACACATCGCACAAATGAACAGGTTACTGAAAGACTTGGGCCCACCCATCCCTACATCTCTCATCTGAGCCACTGCATGTGAAAGCTTCCACAACACGCGTGAACCCAAATACCACCTCTGCCCAGTTTCTTTACCGGTCTATTACACTATTAAAAGCCCGTGTTTCAGAAGATCTCCTGAGGCACCTGCCTGGCTCAGTTGGTTAAGCTTCCAACTCTTGATTTCGGCTCAGGTCATGATCTCAGAGCCCTGGGATGGAGCCCTGCATCTGGCTCTGTGCCCAGCAGAATTGTTTGTCCCTCCCTGTTTCTTCCCCTGCACGCGCGCGCGCGCGCGCACACACACACACACACACACACACACTCTCTCTCTCTCTCTCTCAAAAATAAAATCTTTAAAAAATTTTTTTCAGAGGATCTCCTCACCAAACCGGCAAGTTGGCCGTCTGCTGTGTGTTCTAAGCGCATAATATAATGAACACATTCAGCCCTTGCAACCTATTATCTTCAGTGTACAGAAGGGGAAACTGAGGCATGGAGGAGCAAGACTTATCAACACATACAACTCAAAAGTGGTGCATTTGGGGTTTAAACCTAGGCCTTCTAACGCCAGTCCGTGCTCAGAACCATCCCCCAGCAGCGACGGAACCCAAGAACAAACGACAAACAAGGAAACTGAGGCCTGGACAGAGTTGGCCACATGTTCCCCCTGACTCATGAAGCCACTGCATGCATGAAAGAAACCAAGGTCCAGTGTCCTGGCCCATGGGGAGCCCCTTGAACCCATCACCACACCATCCTCTCCTGCACATCAGGGTCCCATGACACGCCTGATGTCCCACCCAGGCTGCACCTGGGTACAGTTCACCTGCCCTCCTGTGCACATCGATACCCATACTGGGTCACTTCTGTGACCTCCCCAGGTGCAAGGACCTGGGGCCCACACCAGTCAGGCCAACCTCAGGCCATGCTTCCGCTCCACCAACACCCACCAGGATCCTACTGCACGAGACTGGGCAGAGAGCAAAGGCTACCGAGCGAGGCTTTAGTCAGGCCTGTGTTCAAATAATTCCTTCCTTCACTCCCTCCTTCATTCATTCTGTTGCAGAAGCCCACCCATGTGGTGAGCCTCGTGATGCACTCAGGATACGGAGGTGAACCCAAAAGACAGGGGCGCTGCCCTCAAGAGCTCAGAGCCGCGGAGACACCACACATATGGACACACAGGGAAGTCGGCAGGTGCACTGCCTGCAGGGACAGAAGTAGGACAGGTGATGTGGCTGGGGGAAACCGAGAGCGGAGGGGTGGGGAGATCTTTAAAACAGGGTCAGCAACTGCCCCGGGCAAGTTCTATGCCTTTGGGCAAGTCTCTTAACTGTCCAAGCCCTGGTTCCCAGATCCAGGAGTGGAGAAGGTAGTTACCGACTGCCTAGGTCAAATGGTCCAAAATGAAAGCTTTGCTTTGATCAAGCCAGGTGCTGGGCGTTCAAGGGTAAACAGGCCATGGTCTGCAGCTTGGGAGGAGAGACAGACCACAGGAAGGGACCAGCAGCCTAGGGCTACCACAACCGGTCCTCCCCAGAGCCCTGTCCCCCGCTCCCCCCAAGGCAGTCTCCCGTGTGGAGTCCACACCTGTCTGCCACCCACCAGAAGCGGTGAGCTCTCCAGTCAACCATGAGAAAGGCAGCGGAGACGAACCTTCCTCCTCCCACCTCGCTGGGTCATCAAGCAAAGAGGAGGCAGAAGCAGATGAACCTACTTTCTGCCTCTCCCTTGTTTTTTTCCCTCTTACCCCGGGCCAAAGCACCAGCGACCTCACAGGAAGTGGCCAGAGCTTGGCAGAGGTGGATGTCTTTGTGAAGCCAGGCCACCATAAGAGCAGAGATCGGCAGCGTGACGGGCAGACGGCGCTACTGTCTACATGACCAAATCCTACTGCTCCAGAAATAACACCCTGTTGTTCTCCACCTTCGGGCTGGGTCAGGGATTGGGTGAGCTTAGCAAACTGGGCCAAAATGGACTCCAATATGATGGAGCCAGGCTCGGGGGATGAGGGGAAGGTGGAGGGGAAGAATCAAGACTTGCTAGCTAATGGTCAAGGTCAAGAGATAAAGGAGTCACTCAGCTTTTAACAGCCCCAGGTGGGAGAAAATGGATACATCTATCCATTTAGCTTGTGACACTCTTAAGGATTCCCGGAACAAAGACATTCCTGGTATGCCTGCCACACACACACACACACACACCATACATACATAAAGATACAAACATCTGTGTACATACACATGTAGCACGTAATAGACATGTACCATGTATCCAGACATACGTATAGACACACATGTAGAGACGCACGTGTCTGTGCGCAGACGCACATGGTATAGATGACAGCACACGGGCTCTGCTGCCACACCCTGTCACACGCACCCAGTGGTCCTCCACGAATACAGAATACACTCACCCTGGCCCTGAGACCTCCCCCAGCTCACCTCCCCCTCCTGACATCCAGCCATTCGCTTCCGTATCACTTCTCTCTGCAGACTCCACCCGCATATCTCCTCCACTTCCATTGTCCAGAAATCATCTCTGGGATCTTTGCGTAGGCACAAACCACCTATTTCATTAGCAACTTAATATATATATTTTTAACTAAGTTGGGTTTCACCTACAGCAATGGATGTCGACAGACAACCCGATCTGCCGTACCCTCAGTGAAACACCCGTGCCATTCACCAGCACAAGAAGGCGGCCACAGAAACAAATACAACCAATACAAGATAAAGCGGGTGAATTCCAGCCAGGGACGGGAGCCTCCCAAGGCCCTCAGTCAGAGAAGTGCTGGCGGTTTGTTAAGAAGTGGGACAGGCCGGTGCCAGAGGCGGGAAATCTCCAAGTACCAGCTTCTCCCCCACATGATCTGGGAAACTGGGAAAGGCCTGAAACAGGCGTCCGTAGCTCTGCTGATTTTCTCTGGCACAGGCGTGGCCCTTCCCTTCACCTGGCCAAGCCCCGGACCGCTGCCTCCACTTGGAGACATGGTGACCCAGGTCGCATCCTCAGGGACCTGTTGGCGGGATCTTCCCTGTCTGTTGGCCAGTGTGAGCATCATTTAGGCAAACTACCCATCAACGCTTCATCCCACAGCCGTCGTCCTGAAACTCCGTCACAGGCTCCCTGTTAGGTACAAGCTCTCCTGGCTTTTGAATCCTCTACATGACAATATCTTTAGCTTCATCCTCACTTCCCACCACGCACCTGTGCTCCTGTCTGCTCTGTCCTCATGGGCCCCACCCCAGGTAAACCGGGCTGCTCAGATGGCCCTAAACGTGTCTCATGCTTCCACACCTCCCTGCACTGTCTGAAACGTCCTTCCCCCGCTCCTCCTGAAGCCCCACCCATCCTCTAGGAGCATCTCCACACTGGAGCTTCCTGCTGCTCCATGCCCCGCTCCCCGGCCCCAGGGTCTCACCAACCCTAGGCCCCTGGCTCTCAAGCTTGAGCATCTGGTGCCACCCACAGGGGTTTCTGATGCCAAAGGTCTGGAGAAAGGCCTGAGAATTTGCATTCCCCAGTGACGCTGGTGCTGGTGGTCTGGGGACCACACCTGGAGAACCGCTGCACTAGGCAATCCCAAGGGTTCTCTGGAATTTCCTTTTTGTCTCCTGCTTCCAGATGGAAGTGGTGACTGCTTCGTTGTTAGATCCCCCTAATAACCACCTGCCTGTGATACTGAGGTCAGAGGGTCTCTCTGAAATACAACGGGACCAGCGCCATCTGTGCACCCCGATATATTCTGTTCCCAGGGCTGACACGCCAAAGATCCACCAACTAGCGGCTTAAACAACAGACCTTTATTCTTTCAGAAGCCCAAGGTCAAGGCATCGGCAGTGTTGGTTTCCTTCTGAGGCTAGGAGGGACACTCTCCTGCCTTCTGGGAGACTTCGGCACTCCTTGGCTTGCAAATGGTGTTCTCCCATTTAGGCCACATACACACACACAAAAAATATTAGTACTTGCCTATTTTTTTAAAAAATGATGTGTCTTGGGGGTGCATGGCTGGCTCAGTTGGTTAAGCGACTGCCTTCAGCTCAGGTCATGATCCCGGAGACCCGGAATCGAGTCCCACATCAGGCTCCCTGCTCAGCGGGAGGCCTGCTTCTCCCTCTCTCGCTCCCCCTGCTTGTGTTCCCTCTCTGGCTGTGTTTCTCTGTCAAATAAATCAAATCTTTAAAAAAAAAAAACAATGTGTCTTCACATGATCTTCCCTCCATGCGTGTCTGACTCTATGTTCAAATTTCCCCTTTCCCTAAGGACACCAGTCACTCTGGACTAGGGCCCACCCTCATGACCTCACTTTATCCCAGTTCCCTCTGTAAACACCCCATCTCCAAATAAGCTCCCATGCTGAGGTCCTGAGGACCCCAATATGTATGGTGGGGGGAGAGCAGACATAAGGGGACCCAGGATACGCTGTCAGGTCACACCTCCAACCCCAGGAGACCCAGGCCGTGGAGACAAACAGCTCACTTGCCTCGATGACACATCACACAGGTGTCCCTCGTCACCAGTCCAAGTATTGGGGTTGGGGCTACTGGAGAATTCTGCTCGGGTCCCCAAAAGCGAATTGCTTGTGTTATTGTGCAGTGTGCTGACCCGGTTGCTGATTTCAAGGAGAGGCTGCTGGCAGGCACGCAAAACGCTGGATGTGCATCTCACCAATGCTTGTCTTTCCAGAGCGTTCTTCTTGAAATGTAAGAACGACCCTGTTACGTAACTGCATTTCACTGCGCTGAGCTCACTAAGCGGACTCTAAGCTCTTCTCTGGAAGAGTGATTCCTCTAGGCCTGCCCACAGTAAGGGGCCCTCTGCCGCCCCGCCCCCTGCATTTCACAGGCCACTCCCCCCCACCCCGCCCCCGTGCAGTGCAGCGATCTTTCTAAAACCAAACTTGACCATGACGCTCCCCTGCTTCACACACTGTAGCAGAGCCCCTCACCCTAAGACAAAGGGACAGTTACGGGTCTTCCTTAACCCACATGTGACAATGTCTCTGCTCCCATTTCTAAGCTCCCCTCCACACACACATACACCTGGCAGTCCTTCCAGAAAGGCCCAGCTCCCTGCAGCTCCTGTCTCACAGTACCTGGAATGCCTTTCCCTACTGCTTTGCCTGAACCCAGGGTTTCTCAGCTCAGCACTGCTGACATTGACAGTGGGATGCTTCTGCTTGGGAGAGGCTGTCCTGGGCACCGCAGGGTGCTTTGCAGCGTCCCTAGTCTCTATCCCCCGAAGGCCAGTAGCAATCATCACCCACCCCTGGTACTGACAACCAAAGATGTCCCTGAACATGGCCAAATGTCCCCTGGCTTGGATAATTCCAACTGGTCCTTTAAAACTCAAAGCAGTGCCACCGGCTCCAGGAAGCTCTCCAGGCCCTCCTCCAGGCCTCAGTGGGCAATGTCCCATTTTTACTGTGCCTAGCACAGTGCTAGGTGTTTGCTTTGGTCTCCCTCGAATTAGAATGGACCACATCTGCTACCCTTTTGTGCCCCTGGTGCTAACACAGTGTGTGCCTAGCAGGAGGCAGGTGCTGTGGGTGGACCGAGCAAATGAAAAAGCCAGGGAGTGGGGAAGAAAAGGAGAGGAGGGGGACTGGCCTTGCCCCCTGGCGCCAGGACTTAGAGAGGTCTCACTGGGTCTGGGATGTTTTCTCAGTTGTTCTCAAGCTCACCACTCATAGGCAAATAAGGAGGTTCCTATATGAATCCACTCCAAGCTGACTTGCTCTGTATCCCTGGGGTCGCAGATTAATGTTGCCTTCTTTCAACTGGGCTCACTCCGTTTTCTTTACTTTGCTTTTTTAAACTTTAAAAGATAGGGTTTGGTTTGGTTTGTTTTTTTTAAGGCAAGAAGCTAAAGTCTTGGGCGCCTGGGTGGCTCAGTGGGTTAAAGCCTCTGCCTTTGGCTCAGGTCATGATCTCTGGGTCCTGAGATCAAGGCCCGCATTGGGCTCTCTGCTCGGCGGGCAGCCTGCTTCCTCCTCTCTCTGCCTGCCTCTCTGCCTACTTGTGATCTCTCTGTCACATAAATAAATAAAATCTTAAAAAAAAAAAAAAAGAAGCAGCAGCAGCTAAAGTCTTAAAGGCTTTTGTGGAAGCTAATCTCCGTAGATGCAAAGATGGGAGCAAGGCTGATCAACGCTCCAGAACAGTAGGCAGCCAGGGGCTCTGCAGGAGAGGGAGCCCCTCCAGGAGAAGGGGGGTGCTGTCAGTTCCACCAAGGGGCCGGCTCCTGGCCCATCACTAGTGTGAGGAGATAGTCTTGCACAAAAGTTCTGAGAACAGGGAACTAGACAGAAACTTAGCTACAGAGGAGCCAGGAGAGAGAGAGAGAGAGAGAGAGAGAGAGAGAGAAGACCTTTCCCTCCACTCAAAGGAAGGGCATGTGGGCAGTAACACACACTCAGCCACACACACACACACACACACACACACACACACACACACACATTTGTGCCTCTCATTTTCTTTATATTGGCTTCTCGGTTCCTCAACAGCCACTGTGGAGGCTGAGGTATGGCTCTGGGGTGAATGCAGTCACGGTGGGGGGGGGGGTGTGCCGCTGGGGGGGTCCCCCGCTGCTCCAGGTAAGGGGTCCAGTGGCAGTCTGGCCGGAGCCAGACTTTCCCTTCTGCTGCAGGCTGGTTTGGGTTTGGGTTGGAGAAGGAAACGGGGGAGGGGGTGTCTCTGTACTTCCTGGGAACCCTTCCCGCCTCTACTGACACAAAAGCTTCCCAGCAAAGTAATCAGGGTGAATGCACTCCCTCCTGCCTCCAATGTTCTACTCCTATCCACAAGTGATGTCCCAGTGAGTGGGTGGAGTTCCAGGTGTTAATTAACAACAATTAATGTTTTTTTACTTCAATATACCTTATCATCTTTATAATAAAAAAAAAGGAACTTAATTTTTAAGACCTCAGTTCTGCCACGAGACCTTCCTAGTTTTACAAGCTAATTTTCAAAGCTAATTGTTCTAACAACCTTGTCTACAGAAGTTATAACACAGAGGAGGAATTCCAGGGGGAGAGATGTGCAAAGTAAATCTTAAATTTTGAATCATATTTTCAATGCAATGGGTGGGGTGTGGGCTTGATAATTAGGGAGATTCTTCAGTAAAGATTTAATAAAATGACAAATTCTTTTGTCAAGAAATTACTCACTGCTGTACCTACTCTCTAAAACTAAATTATTATATAAAAAGCCTGACTTTGAACAAGCTAGTCACGTTTCTTAAGACAAGACGCTGTCTCCCAAGTTGGCTGAAACGCAAAGACCCCAGAGACAAGCAGTGAGTTGAGCCTCTTACTAGCGACTGGTCCTCGGGGTTCACCCTGTCAAGGAGCTCGTTTCTTCATCTGTAAGATGAGGGTAATATGCCTGTCTCCCAGAAAGGGTTAAAAATAACCATGTACAGGGTGTGGGATACATTAGGTGCCCTATAAATGCTAGCTAACACCTTTGGTACAGTCATGGTCCTCACCAGCTCTAATCCCCATCTCAGCCTATAAATCTACCAGTTGAAATCCCACCTCCTCCAGGAAGTCTCTCCATGCATGTGCTTATTTGAAGTAAACCAGTTCCTTCTGTAATCCAACCTTTACCCAACGACAACCTAACCAACAGACCAACCTCAACTTCATGAAATACCCAAGCCAGAATCTACCGAGTTGTTCCTGAAGTCCTGACCCACAGAATCTTTAGTTAAAAATGTTTGTTGTTGCAAACTACTAAGTTTGGGATTTTGTGTTATATGCACTGGTAGCCAGCTAACGCCTTCCATCAGGACATGGTTTGGAAATTTGATCCAGTCCTGGACAATGATACACAGCTAAGGGAGAGAGAAGAAGGATCTGGGAAATGCTTTTGTACTCATTCCTAAGGGGGCCAGAGGAAGATAAAGTCTCTCTTCTGCTACAATGTATTTGTGTCTGGATGTGCCGCCTCTTGGTACCAGCCTGTGAATGAAGCCAACAGCATGGATGGTAGGGCAGAGAGAAGGAAGGAAGCTGGTTCTTGATGAGGACACTGAACCTCTGACTCCGCCAATCCCAAAGCCTGGTCTGCGGCACATCCTGGTCACGTGACATAATAAACCGATACACCATACAAGCTACTTTGGGTCAAACTTCTCTCCCTTGCAAGTAAACACACGCGAAGTCATTCAAAGCCACAGGTAATGCCCTTCCCGTACTTTACATTAAATGACAATGTACATTATCAATATATAATGTACACAATATAATGTACATTAATTACATTAAACTTGACACTTCCTCCAGATTATTTCTAATCTCTCCAGGATCCTACAATTTAGGTATTACAATCACTATTTTTTTTAATTTTATTTATTTATTTGAGAGAGAAAGCACGTGAGTCGGGGGGCGGGTGGCACGTAGGAGTAGCGGAGGGGAAAGCAGACTCTGTGCTGAGTGTGGAGCCAATGCAGTGCTCGATCTCACAAGAGTGAGCGCGTAACCTGAGCTGAAACCAAGAGTCAGATGCTTAACTGACAGAAGCAAGGCACCCTTACCATCCCTACTTTAAAGATAAGGAAATTAAAGCCCAAAGAGGTCACTAACTTGTCTGAGGTCACACAGCCAGGATAAGACACAGATGGCATTCAGTATATGCATTTACTGAAACCCCAGGTCCACAAGATTTCCAATATACCATGCCAGTGAACAAACAGAAGGCTAAAACAGTTCCCCAAGATTCACCCAGGCAGGCCGCCAGGACTTCATGAGAAGCCAGGCTGCAGCTTACCTGCTCCCTGCTTACCTCTGCGTAGAGCTAACACTGCCCTCTGCCATGCAGCCTCCCAAAGCTGGACAGGTGCCAATGTGATTTTCCACTTCTCACTATGTAAGCTATTATTTCTCAATGTCCTACAAAGACACCACCAACCTTCAATTATCTCAGCTGGGTATGCTTCTATAGGCACTCTAGCCCACGGAAGGCCCCCTGCTCTGAACCCCTACTGTATGATAACCCGGACTACATAGTTTCATGCGGAAAGGGTTTTCAAATTGCCTCAAGCATCCAAACCTGTCTCCATCATCCTAGCTGTCTGCTTCTTCAGATCAAATCCCTGCACCAAATTCTTCTCTGTTTGGCCAAGTGTAGGTGCCATAGTAGCAGGCATAATGGGGGTGCCTAACATTTGCTTTCACTCTGATCAATGGACAGGGGTGGCCTTATTATTTTTTTATTAAAGATTTTATTTATTTATGTGTCAGCAAGAAAGAGCACAGCAGGGGGAGCAGCACGCAGAGGGAGAAGCAGGCTCCCCGCTGAGCAAGGAGCCCGATGAGGGACCCTGGAATCATGACCTGAGCCAAAGGCAGACGCTTAACCCACTGAACCACACAAGGGTCCCTCCAGCATTATTTTTTAAATACACGGCTTTTTGCTGCATCAGAAACTTTGATTTGCCTGCCTTCTGTTATGCCTTTTCTTTCTCCCATGTCTCTGCTCAGCCTTTGTGAAGTCCATCCTAACACCATCCACAACCCCAAATTAAGTCAGTCTCCTTCTAGGCTATCACTGGGTTCTGTGTATATCTTTAATAAAGCAAGAATCCTATTGCTTTATGATGATCTGCCCTTGAAAAGCTCTTAGGGAATCAGGTATGTGAAAAGAAAAAAAATATTTTCAATTCCCCAAGCACCAAAGGTTAGTATTTAGTAGATGCTTAATAAATGTTGGTGAAACAAATGCACTTATGATTCAAATGATATCCAGAGTCTTCCGTGCTTCTAGAACAAAGACTGCCTGCCTCAGCATACTACACTGCAGTTATGTGTTTGAGACTCTCTCCTCTATTGGACTGAGATTCCAAGAGCAAAAAATGGATTGTTTTTCAATCAAGCATAGGGCACAAGGCAAGCATACAAGTATTCGCACATAGATGTGTAATAGTTGTTACCTGTAGCTGACAATAAATGGGCTATTGCTTCTCAATCGGTCTCCAGTGAATTATCAGACAATACAAAGAAACTGGTCTTGAATTTAAAACTTACTATGCACAATAAATGCTGGAAATACTTCAAAATTTTTAGAAAATATTTTAGGGGTGGGGGAACTATGAGTTGATGTCATGAACTTCTTTGAGTTGGTGACAGGTTCTTTCCAAGTGGCCGAAGCCTTCCTTAGTGCCTTGCGTCGGAAGGTTGCAGACCTGACTCAAGGGTTTCTGATAAGTCCTATGAAAACACATCCCAGGAGTTCAGCACCATAAAGCGCCTTTTGAAAACATACAGATAACGCCTCTGCCAGGAAATTATTATTTCCTTCCCTGCAAAAGAAGTTAAAAATGTTCTTCCTGAAAAGCTTGGGTGTCTCAGTTGGTTAAGTGTCTGCCTTCAGTTCAGGTCGTGATCTTGGGGTCCAGGGATAAAGTCCCACATCGAGCTCCCCACTGAGCGGGGTGTCTGCTTCTCCCTCTCCCTCTGCCTGTTGCTCCAGGCTTGTGCTCTCTTGGCCCTACTTACCTTTATGCAAGTAAATAAATAAAAACTTTAAAAAAAAAAAAGTCGTCTTCCTTACACGCCACAAGACCCCTCATGTTCATAAGGGCACTCTAGCTGGTCCACCTTCCACATAAGAGGCTCTGCCTCAGGCCTCCTGGAAACTGGTCGGTACTGCTCAGGCTGCAGAAGAGAGAGGGTCAGAGTGGGACACGGCTCCACCATCAATCAATCCTGACTGATCTCCTGCCAGAGGTGACGTCCTATCCTCGGGGTTTGGCAGCGAGCCTGATGGAGATAAGAAATGCCAGACTGGGTCAGACCAATGGCCTGTTCAGACCACAGCCATGTCTGACAGAGGTATCCAGAGACGTTTTGTAGAAAAGAACTGTGTCTCCTGTGACATCAGTCATCAAAAATGTGCAAAGTGCTTTTGCAGTGCTGACTGTCCTGGTGGCCCAGCCAACTTCTAGGCCTCCCTTCTTCCATGCTGATGGAGCCCCCATTTTGTTCTGAGGTCCCTGCCCCTGCCATGAAGCTTGGGATTCTATGCCTTCGGCCCCACACTGGAGCTTGTCTAACTCGACACTACTGGAATTTTGAACTGGATCATTTTCTGCTCTGGGGACTTTGTGGGATTGTACATGAATAGGGTGTTTTGTGGTCTCCCTGTCCCTTCGTGCTATCTACTAATCCAACACCCAGTGGTGACAACCCAAAGCGTCTGCAAACACTGCCCTTAGCAGAAAGGGAGACAAATATTCCTCCAGTTGAGAACGACTGCTCTAAGCAATATGGTTGCTCCATTGCCCTAGCCAGTCACTGGTTGAAAGGTGAACATGTGGGAGCCCGGGGGGGCTCAGTGGGTTAAAGCCTCTGCCTTCGGCTCAGGTCATCTCGGGGTCCTGGGATCGAGCCCCACATTGGGCTCTGCTCAGCGGGGAGCCTGCTCCCTCCTCTCTCTCTGCCTGCCTCTCTGCCTACTTGTGATCTCTCTCTTGTCAAATAAATAAATAAAATCTTAAAAAAAAAAAAGGTGAACATGTGACCTAGTTCTGACAATGAGACCTGAGGCAAAAGAATGGTATGGGCATCTTATAATCACCCTAAGTGCAGCCAGTGAAAAAGAGGAAAAAGTGATTTTTTTAAAAAACCATGGCTCCTCCATTGACTTAACTGAGAACTTTTTGTTACATGAAATAATGTAGCTACTGATGAACAAATCTGAGTGGGACTTTGTTACTTATAGCCACGCTAATAGATACACCTTCCTGTCTTCTCTGGAGCAAACCTACTTTGCCTCTCTCACTTCTAAGTAGATCCAAATAGCACCTCTGAATGTTCTCAAAAGCCACATGGGGGAGACTCAAGGACCCAGGATGTTATGTTAGTCGTCACAGTGCAATATATAAATGAAGCAAACCAATGAGTACTCTTGGAACATTAACAAGGTTATATGTCCATTTTATCAGTTAAAAAAAAAAATTAAAGGAGCCCCGGATTCTGAGTCAGACAGAGCTAGGTTCAAGGAGCAGTTCCACACACGGCTGTGGCATTTTCAGAAGTCACGTAATTTCCCTCATCTTTACGACAGTGATTATACCATTAATTCTGTCTCCCTTTGGGATTTTACGATGGTCAAATGAGGTAATGCATATAAATATGCTTTGGTGAACTCTAAATCCTTCATGAGTATCCTTTTCTTTTCGATCCCATCACCCAACACTGAGACACTCAGCTAACATTTATTAAACCCGTATGAAGCACTGTGCAGATCAGTTTCCCAAACCCAGCACTGCTGACATTTGGGGCCACATAATTCTGTGTTGGGTGAGGCTGACTCGTGCACTGTGGGGCAGTCAGCAGCATCTCTGGCTGATGGTAATATACAGACGAAAAGATTTGTTCCTTGACCTCAAGGAAGGGACACTCTTGAGTAAATCATTTGTTTTCATTCTATAAAACCACCACAACCATTACTTGGGAGCAGATAGATCCAAGATCTAGATTGAAAAGTTGGTCCACTCTCTACTGGCTTGGGGCATTACGGTCTCGAACTCAGTTTCCCTAACCAGAAAATGAGGGTAACAAGGCCTACCTCTCTGGATCATTTTCAGACTTAAATAAGATAGGGTGTGCAAAACGCTTAACAAAAATGCCTAGCATGCAATTAGTATTTGATATACGTTGGCTTTGCTTATTATTATGATCTCAGTTCAAAGATTGTCTGGTTTCAGAAATGAAGACTTAGTTCTTATTAACTTTCTCTACTCCATTCTTTGATTTTACAGACTTGGGTCCCACACCTGATAAAACAGATGGCCCTGGTGCTCCTGAAGACCTTACCATTTCAGCAAGGCTGGTGGGACTGCCACGAGCCAGGACCTGCGTCGGTGCCAGAAGGCAAGCCTGCAGATGCTGGGCCCTGCATCCCCAGACCCTCCTAGCCCCCATGCATACTCCACCCTTGAACAATTTTCAACTGATGAATGATAATGAGTATAGGAGTATAAATACCCCCACTCACCTCATTCCTCAGCAGGTGTTCACGGTTCCCAGAACTTCCTTGCAAGATTAAGCTTTAGCCGTGCTGTCTGCTGTCCGGCTTAGTAATGCACCCCTCCTTGTATCTCCTCTCCTCTCCCCTGCTAGTGCCCCAGCCAGTCCCAGATAAACCAACCCCATGCACCGTCTTTGGTCAAGGTCTGCTTCTAGCCGCAACACAAAGAAGATACTCTTCCTTGAGTTTATGGATTAAGACTCTAGCCTCTAGAGCTATACTGTCTGGTTAGAATCCCATTTCCCACATTCATTAGTTTTGTAGCCCTGGGCCAGCTATTTACTCTCTCTAGGATGTCGTTTTCTCTATGCAAAATGGAGAATATAAGATCTACTTCACAAGTTATTATGAGGACAAAATGGGTTAATATGTGTTAAACACTTCAAACAGTCCTGTATACCGAGTAAGCCCCACATAAGTTTTTATTCCTTTAAATGCCTTCGCAATAAATCTCAGTCTCCTTGGCAGTCTGGGTTGAGTTTCCAGAGCTTAGGATTGCTTCCTGCCATCTCAAGCCAAACACATCAGGAACTGTTTAAGAATCTAATTATCAAACACGATCAACAGTAAGAGGGAAGCTGCTCCCTTTGCCCCAAGCACAGTGCCAGTCTTTGTTGGTGGAGACATATGTGGGGACATGTTGCTTGCAAATGGCCTGGATTTCTGAACATCAGTTAACACTTGGGAGATATGGCTAGTTAGATCTGCATCTGACCGATAATCCCTTTGATCTAGGAAAGACCAGAGGTATCACTGTCCCCCGATGCTGACACACCCCAGCACTGTGCCCTGCAGGTGTGGACATGCGTTCCCCAGGTCACCACAAGCAACCATCCATCCTGCGAGACAGCAACACAAACACACTTGGCCTTTCTTGGGCTGGTGCTGTGAGTGGCCCGAAATGTTCCAATCCATAAAGGATTTCTCTCCCCACTTCCTCCCTTCATTTCAACCCTGTAGGAATTCAATTTCCCAAAGCCTTTCTACGCTGCATTTGGGATCTCAGTGCAAGCTCCAGGGCCATATTCTCAAGTCCATTTCCTGCTGACATAGGGGAAGGAGCAGAAGACTTCTATGACCCCAGCCTGTTCAACGTTCTTGCATCAGAAACTTACTTTCCCTACTCTGAGCGACATGCCTCCCAGTTGTTGCTATTTCAAGAGAGCCAAAGGGGAGGAAAATCTAGAACAGTATTTTAATTTTCTAGTATATCATACTCCATACTGAAATAGCCCTTCCAAAGTTAAGAGTGCCTCTTGGCAAAAGCCCAGTGAATTTCAGCGCGGAAAGACCTGGACTTTGTTGTATGGGAGGTGGGTGACAATAAGGGGCTGGATCACCTGTTTATGTATTTAACTTAATTTCTAACCTACCTTTTAATGTGCCAGGCACTGTGCTAACCACTTTACATTCATTATCTCAAACGCCTCCCCTTTTCAGGGAGCCCCAGCAAGACCACCTTGTTTAAATGGGCAACATCTTGCCTAGCTCTTTCCATTTCCCTCCTTGCCTTGATTTTTGTCCATCACACTCAGTACCCTCCAATATATTACATCATGCCTGCCTTTTGGGCTTTTTTAACTTCCAATTTGATTTCATTAACTTAAAAGGTGAACAAAATGTGTATTTCAGATCTTATTAAAGTCACTTATCTGAAATATGTTTACATAGAAGGCAAACAGATACAAGATTTCAAGTAACTTATGGTAGAGTCCAATGTGCATTTAAAAATATGCTTCTTTCTGCCCCAAAAACTCTGTTGAAAGGGGTGGGGGGGGGAACCACATCAAATCCCTTTTTTTTTTTTTTTTAAGATTTTATTTATTTGACAGAGAGAAACACAGCCAGAGAAGGAAAACAGGCAGGCAGAGTGAGAGAGGGAGAAGCAGGCCTCCCACCGAGCAGGGAGCCGGATGTGGGACTCAATCCTGGGTCTCTGGGATCATGACCTGAGCCGAAGGCCACTGCCCAACCAACTGAGCCACCCAGGCGCCCCAAATCCCTTTCTTTTATACTGCTTAAGACCTAGATGCAAACTTCTGATGTAAATTTATTTCACTGCTAACTCTGATGCCAAAACTGGGAGGCAATCTTATTCATAGCTCAGTTAAGTGATGCAAACAAAAAGCCTCTGTTTCTTGAGGCATCTGGGTGGCTCAGTTGGTTAAGCATCCCACTCTTGGTTTTGGTTCAGGTAGTGATCTCAGGGTCATGGGATCAAGCCCACACTGGATTCCCTGCTCAGCAAGGAGTCTGCTTGGGACTCTCCCTCCCTCTCTGTCTGCCCCTTCCCTGAGCTCATGTTTTCTCTCTCTCCCTCTCCAGTGAAATAAATAAATAAAACCTTAAAAAAAAAAAAAGCTTATGTTTCTCTCAAAACAAATCAGAAGCCTCCATTTATGCATGTCTCACAGGAGAATCATATTACTTGGTTCTCAAATCAGGGTACTTCTTCTTTCCTTCCCCTTTCCCACACCCCTCTCCTTGTTGAAGACTTTGGTTTCCACCTCGTGTCTTTTGGGGTCCTTGTTTATAATTGAGGTATCATTCCCAGGGCATACAACATGACCAACTCATGATGGGAACAGTACAAGGTGGGAGGATGCCATCTTCCTATCTGAGCAGGACCGGGACTCTGCCCCAGGACTGAACACAATTCCACTCTCTCGAGTACATTTTCTTTTTTCTCAGGAAATACATAAACTGTTTATGTTGAACATCCGTCTTGACTCTCTGCAGCTGTAGGATTTCAACAGCCTTGCTTATAGTAATCTGCCTCCCCTCCCAAAGGGTCTTCTGTTATTTAAATAAGCAGGAGAGATACAAAGGAATCTGTCTGGGTCTGTGCACACCCATCTTCACCAGGGCCCACAGGGCACCAACCCAGGGCTGGCAGAGTAAAACAGCAGTCCTGATCCTTATCTTGCTGTTCTATTTCCCCCAATTAGAATGTAAACTCTGTGAGGACAGTGAAGTCCGTATGTCTTTTTGTGAGCAGTGCCCAGCTCATAGGTAATATTCCTTTAACATCTGCCGAATGAGTGAGTGAATCAATCCATCCACTCATCTATCCATTAATCTCCTGGCACCCTTCCAACGGCCCGAGAGAAAAGCCAAGGTTATCACTATACCATTCATAGGTGCCGGGCAGAATGATGCCCTCTGCGCTCCCCCCGCCCCAACTTAAAATGCCCATGCCCTAATAGCAGAATCCCTTACATGGCAAAAGAGACTTTGCAAATATGATTACGGATCTTGACAGGGAAGGAACTATCCGACTGGGCCCAATGTAATCGCGAGTGTCCTTATAATAGGGAGGTGGGAAGGTCAGAGAGTTATCTGAGGGCACAAGGTTTGAAGACAGAAGGAACCAGGCATGAACCAAGGAATGAATGCAGGGGCCTCTAGAAGCTGGGAAGGGCAGGGAAGCCCATTCTGCCCTAGTCACAGAGAAACACAGCCCTGCTCTTACACAACTTGATTTTAACCCAGTAAGATCCATTTTGGACGCCCGTCCTCTAGAAGATAAAACTTATGTGAAATAATAAACATACGTCGCTTTAAGATAATGGCTTTGTGGTCATCTGTCACAGCAGCCAGAAGAAACAAATACACACATTACTTGGATGTGGAAGCCAGGACTCAGGACCGTTCCCAGGTCCCACAGGCAGTTAGGTGGTCGAGCACAGAGGCAAACGCAATCACACCAACGACTCAGCTCTCCCTCTTCTGTACAAAACAGAGCTGTCAGAGCTCCGTGCCTTGGCCAAATGAAAAGAAATGAACCATGTGTAACACCCAGCACCCGGGATGTTGGCGCCATCACCCCGATGGTTCATTCACTCGGCAATCACTCCGTGCCCACACTGCCTTCAGCACACCCTTGCTCCTCTGCGTGCAGTTGCTCACCTCCTAGCTCAAATGCCTGCAGCCCCAGTGAAAACGCACATGTACAACAAGACATGGTCTCATGTAGATCTCAGAGTTTAGCGGAGCAGGAAGAGTCATAAATGAATAGAAATAAAGCACCAGAATAAATCCCATGGGTGTGGGGACCCTGCCTTTTCACAGAGCCTAGATCAGTGCCTGACACACAGTAGGTGCTCAGTGACTACTTGTTGAATGAGCAAACGAGTGAGTTTGTTTTACTCCAAGTGAATTACTCCAAGTAATTTTTTTACAGTGTGGTCCTTTTTAGGATAATGAGCTTTCTTTTCAGCAAATAACATTTCTTCCCTAGTTGAGAGTTTCGATATGTATGTAATCATCAATTCTCGACATCGCACCTGGCATGATCATGAAATACCAGCAAGATCGGGGGCTGTGGAATTCAGAGTCTGTTTCTCTGCCTTTTGCTTTCCTTTTACAGAAAGCCTACTTCCTTCTTGGACCTCAACAAACAATGTTAAGTATGGCCATGCAGGAGGTCCAACATGTCCCTAAACCCTTGGGACTCACTTTTCCTTCCCCAGCTATACTGAGGTGTAACTGAATACATTTGCATGTGTGTGAAGTATACAACATGATGTTATGTGTATACGCTGGGAAATTATTGTAATCCAGGTCATCAGAACACCCATCACCCCACATAGTTACTTTTACTTTTTCTTTTTGTCAGACCATTTAAGAGCTACTCTCTTAGCAAATTTCAAGTACACAATAAATACACTATCATTAACTACAGTCACCATGCTTTATATTAGATCCTCAGAATATAGTCATCTTACAACTAAAAGTTTGTGCTCTCTGACCAACATCTCCCCACTGCCCCCAGCCCCCAGTTACTCTCTATTCTACTGTTTCTATGAATTTGACTTCCTTTTTTTTTTTTTTTTTTTGGTTAAGATTTTACATAAAAGCAATACCCATGTGGTATTTATCTTTCTCCGTCAAGCTTATTTCACTTAGCAGAATGCCCCCCACACCGCCCGGTTGTCTATATGAGTATTTTTAAAGTACTCTGGCCATGGGGCGCCTGGGTGGCTCAGTTGGTTAAGCGACTGCCTTCGGCTCGGGTCATGATCCTGGAGACCCGGAATCGAGCCCCTTCCTGCTCGGTGGGAAGCCTGCTTCTCCCTCTCTCAGTCCCTCTGCTTGTGTTCCCTCTCTGGCTGTGTTTCTTTCTGTCAAATAAATAAAATCTTTAAAAAAAAAAAAAAGTACTCTGGCCGGGCAAAGTTGAAAAAGATTAGTTCTGCCCTGGGTGTGTTGTAAGGCTAGGGGGCACAGGAAGAGGAGGTCCTAGGGAATTAACCATTAGAAATGACATTTCCAAAACTTGTAAGATTCATCCAGGAGAAAGGCCATTCCAAGCAGAGGACCAGTGTAAGCCCAGAGCAAGGAGGTGGTAAACTCTCAGGGAAAGCAAGGTATTGCAGGGCAAGGGCAAAACTGGGGTGGGGGCTCCAAAGATGGGAGACAGGCTGACCAGGTCATACTTGACCAGCCGGGCAGGACCTGGTCCTGTCAGCCCCAGGGACGGCAGACACTCAAGGCAGCAGGTGACTAGTATTTTGTAATAAAGAGACTACACTTGTAGCAGGGTGGACATCATAAGGAGGCATTTTCATTTCAAGTACTTAAAAAAAAAACTTTCTTTGGTGCTCAGAGATTCTAAGCGACCTGTTTTACTGAAGACTCGAGTAGAGAAACTACAGAATCATAATGGGCTGGAAAGATAAATCCCTACAGGACAAAGATTGAGGCCAAAAGACATCACACATGCTGAAAACAGTGTTGTCAGGAAATTCGAGAGGTTATTAAATCTTACCGTGGAGGAAAATAACAGAAAGATAATCTTAATGATAGATGTACCCTTGTGATAATTTAAGCTATTCCCCATTTGGAACAGGAGAAAAGGAAACGGCTCTTCAAAGAGCCTATGATGTTCAATATTTCCCTGAAGACCAGCAAGTGGACACAGCGCTCTGTAGTTAAGAAGACTGAGCCTCCTATCCACTATGGAAAACAGCGTGCAGGTTCCTCAAAGTTTTAAAATAGAACTGCCATATGATCCAGCAATTCCACTTCTGGGTATGAATCCAAAGGGAATGAAAACAGGATCTCAGAGAGATCCTGCACCCTGCCATTTTCAACACAGAGCTTGGGGACATAAATCAGAGAAAGACAAATCTGTACAATTTATCACTTATATGTGTAATCTAAAAAAAAAAAAAAAAGCCAAACTTGTACAGAAAATAGAGTGGTGATTACCAAGGGCTTGGTGGTAGGGAAACAGAGGATAACCGTGTTGCTTAAGGACACAAACCTGAAACTAGTCAATAAGTAAGTTCTAGAGATCTAAGGCACAGCAGAGTGCTAATATCCAGCAAGACTATATTCCAAACTTCAAAGTTACTAAGAGGCTAATCTTAATTGCTCTTACCACAACAAAGAAATGATAATTATGTGATGGGAAAGAGCTATTAGGTAACAATATGGTGGTCATCAACAAACACTGTGAGGTAATTGGCTCCCCATGGGGAATGAATCTTGAAACACTGGAAAAAAAAATTTTAGTAACAATAAAAAAAAGAAAAAAGAAAATTAGATCCCTATCTCACACAATATACAAAAGACATTCCACATGATATACATATCTCAACATGAAATGTAAGCCCTTCAATGATAAAGGATCTATCTTTATGCCACTGGGGTAGGAAATGGATTCTTTTAAAAGACGCAAAAAGCAAAACCCATTAAGAAAAAGTTTGATCAGTTCTTTTTTAAAATCATGAGACCAAATTTGCAAGGTTAAAAGATAAACGGAAGACTCGCATAAAAAAAAATTCTGTAATGATTATAGGAGAGCCAAAACGTAGTATGTAGGATATATATTTTTTTAAATGTCTAGAAATCAATAAGAAAAAAATAAACAGCTCAATGGAAAGGAAACCCAAATGGCTAATGAACAAGCAAATATGCTCAATTTCCCAAGTAATAAGACACACAAATTGAAAAAATAGTCAGGCTACACCTCACACCTATCCTATAAGCAAAAAAAGACAAGTACATGGTTTCACGTACTTGTGGAGCATAAGGAGTAACATGGAGGACAGTGGGAGAAGGAGAGGAAATGTGAACTGGGGTAAATCAGGGAGGGAGGTGAAGGATGAGAGACTTTGGACTCTGAGAAATGAACTAAGGTTTTGGAAGGGAGGGGGTAAAGGGATGGGTGAGCCTGGTGGTGGGTACGAGGGCACGAATTGCATGGAGCACTGGCTATGGTGCATAAACAATGAATCTTGGAACACTGAAAAACTGATTAATTATTTAGAAAAAAAAGGACAAGATTTGAGAAGAATGGGAGAACATGCATCATTCATTCATTTTGCTGTGGGAGTGAGCAGAAGCTGACTCTATCGTCTTGCAGAACAAAATCAGCAATCTCTGCTGACGTCAAAATGCCCGAACCCTGTCTCTCGGAAATTCTACATACAGGGCGATTTGCCTGAGAAGATGTCTCTGATGTGCAATGATTTTCACTGTTCCGTGGCTCCAAGTAACAAAAAGGTGCCCACCACTCAGTTAATGCACAGATAGAAGTTTTACACATTTGTACAAACAGATGCTATAAAACAGCGAAACCAACCCCAACTAAACAGCAACGAATCTCAGTAACATTCTATCCAGAAACATCCAACGTTGCACAAGGATACATAAAATAGAATATTGTTCATAAAAAGTTCGAAATACTAGCATCATATACTGTTTAGGTTTGCATGCACATATGAAAAGACACGTCTCCCCTGATGAGGGAGACAAGGAAATGGCATGAGGGTGGAAGGACTCAACAAGATCTTTCTTTGTATTTTTAAAAAATGAAAGAAATGTGACAAAAATGTGAACTTTTGTTACATCTAAGTAGTTGATACATGGGTGTTTGTTACTTTAGTCTCTGTACTTCTCTGTAGATCTGAAGTATTATAGCATTTATAATCTTTCTCCTTAAATAGAAGTTTTCAAGCACAACAACAGGACTACTTCTCTGAGACTTCTGAGCTCATGTATGTGGACCGACGCTAAAGAATGCTCCGGGCAGACAAAACGTCTGAGATCTTTGTCATCCAAGGAAGTCGTCCATCTGGCACCAGCCCGCCAACCTCCTATTAAGAGCGCTGGCAAATGCAAATCACTTCAATAGACAACGTGAGAGCCGGAGCTTCTAAATTCAACTAAGCCCTTCTTCAGACAAATAAAATAAAACCTTTGCTGGAAATCAACAACACCCAAACTTGAGAATCATTAACACCATAACATTAAATGTTGTCCAGTCTGAACTCATGAGAGCATGTGCAGCCCTACGGCCCATTTACCTGACATCTGGGTTAAGATATTAAATATCTAATAACTAGGATCTGAAACAGTTGTGTCTATATATATTTTTAGTTGTTACACCACACAAATTATACCGACATGGAATAGCTTAACAGAGTTGTTCCAGAAGCCAGAAACACATTGCAGTCTGGACATAAATCCAGACTGGGTGTCATACCAAGTGAAAACACACACACACACACACACACACACACACACACACACACACACACCCCTTTCCTGTGGAGGTTCACAGACCAGGAAAGCTGTCAGTAGCCACTCCAGTGAATTTCTGAATGCAGAGAAAACAAGACGGCAAATATTTAATTAGCACTTCCTAAATGTAAAGTGTCCTACTAGGTAATGAAGACAAAAGATAAACAATACATGCCATGAAATGAAGAAGTTTATAACCTAATTGATTCATGCATCCATCCATCCAACCAGCCATGTCTCCACTCATTTACCTCCTCCCCGTCCAACTTTCCATTCCATCTGATGTCTTTCTAGTCATCTGTACAGCAACCTCTTCGCCCATCCACCCTTCCAACGACGGTGATCCTCCATTACAACTCTCCACTCACCTCCTCAACTCGTTCTACTGCTCCACACATCCATCCCTTCAACTACCTGACCATCTGTACTGGGTTAAATAGTGTGTCCCCAAAATTCATGTCCACCCAAAACCTCAGAATGTGACCTTATCTAGAAACAGAGTTTTTACTAGTTAAGAGCAAGTCATGCTGGATTACAGGGGTCCCTAACCCAATGACTGGTGTCATTATAAGAGGAGAAAACAGACACACACGCATAAGGAAGATGCCGTACAACAAGGGCAGAGTTGGAATGATGTGTCTACAAGCCAAGAAATGCCAAAAATTGCTGGCAACAATGAGAAACTAGGAGAGGCAAGGAAAGATCTTCCCCTAGAGTCCTCAGAGAGAGCACAGACCTGACAACACCTTCATTTTTAATTTCTCACCTCCAGAACTCTGGCACAATAAATATCTGTGATTTTAAGCCACCAAATTTGTAGTAGTTTGCTTCAGCAACCCTATGAAACCAATACACCACTCTTCCAACAAACTACTCTTTTCTATCTCTCCAGTCTCCAACTGATAACCCTTCCAACTATCCAACTATCTGCCCATCTACTATCCAATATTCATTCCATCAACCCACCCATCCATCTATCCATTCATCCACTCACCATTCCCTCCATCCACCCACCCAACCAGTCTATTTAGGGTCAAAGTGGCAGGTACTCTTCTGTGTGCAACGGCAGGTAGTAATGGCAGGTAACAACGGCAGTAGCAAGATGTCAGGAGTTTTGCCTCCCATACATGCTAACACCCCCACTGAGATCACCAGAACCCAAGTATAAATACAAACTAAGTAAATATCATGGCTTGTTAATAAGCAGATTGACCTTCAAGGCAAGTTCCCTAGCCATCCCTGGCACCCACAACAACAACAGCGGCCCACAGACCCTTCTGAAATGAAAGCTCTGCATCTTCTACTAGGTGATGAGCAAAACCTCTTCTCCTATAGAATAAAGGCACTAAACAAATAATCATACAAATAAATTCATAGTTGCAAACTATGCTAAACTCTATGAAGGAGAAATCTCAATTCTGTAAAGAAGACAGTAACATCGCCAGGATCAGGGTGCTGATTATAAATGGGTAGGCCTCCAGGAATTGGAGAATGAAGACAAACTCCTCAAAAGTGACACATCCCCTCCCAAAGGGGCTTAATGCAAGATCAGGGATCTACTGGGTTTGCCAAACACATGAGTAAGTGCTCCACACCTTCAGAGGAGGAGGAACCTACTGCAGGGCATAAAGGCTTCTGGGAGGAAAATCTGCCTGGACGCTGAAGGATAAATGAGACAGAAGTAACTGGGGGAGTACAGAGGGAGGAGAGAGATGTTCCTGTTCTTAGCGTGGCCCTTAATAAACAAAGATGCAGAAGTCATTCATCCATTTCAAGGGATCTTGACTTGTTTGTGCCAAGGACCACCCTTCAGATTCTTTCTGAGAACAAAGCTATCAGGTGACTAAACACACACCAGATTACAAAGTTACATCAAATACAGTCCTATCAATAATTTAAAAAATAATAAATTTGTATCAACATGGACAGGACTGGAGGAGATTATGCAGAGTGAAATAAGCCAAGTAGAGAAGGTCTAGTATCATATGGTTTCACTTACTTGTGGAGCATAAAGAGTAACATGGAGGACATTAAGAGAAGGAAAGGAAATGTGAACTGGGGTAAATCAGAGAGGGAGACGAAGCATGAGAGACTGGACTCTGAGAAACAAACTTTTGGAAGGGAGGGGGGTCGGGGGGATGTGTGAGCCTGGGGGTGGGTATTGAGGGCACGTATCGCATGGAGCTCTGGGTGTGGTGCATAAACAATGAATCTTGGAACACTGAAAAAAATAAATTTTTAAAAACTAATAAATTTGTGAAATGTGTATGTCTATATTAACATGTTAAATGAAAAGATCTATGTCTACTAAAGACAGTGATTTTAAAGTAATTTGAGGAAAGTAATAATTCTGAGATATGTGCAACAACAGTGATGTGATATGAAAAAGTGATTCTCATAGTGAAAACAATCAGAGAACTCCTATCATTGGAATTTCTTGCTACCATTCAAAATGAGAGGAAATGGAATTTTCAGGTACAAGTGGGTGGAAATCAGTGGTTTTCCCCACACCCAAGTTTATAGACCACCGAATTCTATCCACAGACCCCTGGGGAGTCTGGAGCTCAGGTTCAGAATCCCTGATTATGCATTTAAATATTTATTGTGGGATCCGTTCATTTATCCATTCGTTTCCCACATCCTGAGTGCTTAGGAGATGCTTGACGATAGGCTTATATGCTAGGAACACTGGACCAAGACAGATGTGGTCTCTGGCCCACAGAGCGGGGCTTGTATCCCATGGGGCAGAAACAGTCAAGACACCAGTATACACACAAGACAGCTACTGAATGCGGTAACTTCCGGGAAGGCAGTCTTCAGGTGATGCAGTAGACTAACTACAGTGGGGAGAGCGGAAGTATGCTTGGGGTGAGAACCCATGAGGCCCAAGCCCCACCAGAGGATGGCAACCGTCACACAGGGAAGAACACAGAGCACAGAGGCCCTGCGTGGGAAGAGGAGCTTGGGATCTGAGGAGCAGAAAGAAGGCTCATCTGGCTGCAGTGAGGACAGCAACAGGAGGGGCAGAAGGTGAGAACAAAGATGGAACAGCTGGACCTCCTAGTCCATGGGAAGAGGACTGGGTGTGCTTGGAGTGCAGTAGGTAGCCACTGAGGAATAAAAGGGTCTGATCACAGGGCGCTTGGGTGCCACAGTCGGTTAAGCTTCTGACTCTTGATTTTGGCTCGGGTTGTGATTTCAGTGTGGGGAGATGGAGCCTCTCTCTCCCCCCTGGTCCCCCACCGCCCCGCCCTCCCTCTCCCTCTCTCTAAAAAAAACACACCAAAAAAAAGGATCTGATCATACTGCTTTAAAAATGTTTCTTTGGCTGCGAGGTGGAGAATGAATGGTAGAGGAGAAAAGATAACTGGCAGGAGTGACCAGCTTGGAGGGATCGCATTCATCTAAGTGAGAGGCAATGTGTGTTGGGTCAGGGTCCTGGGGCTGGGATAAGGCAGGTGAGGCATCTAGGGTTCAAATTCGAGGAAGCACTCACTCGCAGGGCTGTATAAGGGCAAGGTCAGATAGCCCCAGCTTGCACTGGGGGCGGAGAGAGAAAGACGTGGGCAGTTGGAAGATACATTTTGGAGGTAATGGGAAAGACAGGGAAAAAAAAATTATTCTGGGAATCTGAAGTTCAGAAGTGAGTAGTAATTTTAGAAAGGAGCTTATGCAACAGTCCATGGAGGGTCTTGAATAATGGACAAAGGAATTTTGACTTTCTCTGGTAGGTAAGGAAAGAAATTAAATTACTTGAAATAAACAAAATACATTGTCCTGGCAATAGACTGTGGAACTCCAACAGCCCTTCAGGACCAGGAAGCAACTTGGATGGTGCAGACCACGTGCTTAGGAACACAAGAGAAATGCAGAAGGGGCCTGCATCGAGGATGACACCATGAAGCCAGAAAGCCATCAGACCTGCTTCGCCCACCTGCCTCCTAGCTGCGTTGACCTAGAAGGAAGCAAATTTCTAATTCATGTTAGCAACTGATTTCCAGACCTGCCCCCTGGTGAACACAACCCTCAACTGATGCAGACACCTGCCCACAATGCTTACTAAAATCCAAATGAAGACAGATCCCTGCATAAACTTCCACTCACTCCCTCTGATTTAAATACAGTCAACTGTGTATCTCACTTTGTTGGTTGGGTGTCATCAAAAGGAGCCCGTTTCTCCCTTGTTGCTTGGAAAAAGACTCTCCAACCCAGAGTGAGGAAACTCCAGGGCACAGAGAAGTGGTGTGGTGTTACACATGTCATTACAAACTCTCAGTGCCTCTTTTCCGACTCGGAGAAGGTTAGCGGTGGCAAAGGCACCGAAAAGTCGCGGTGATACACGGACCGTCTTGGAGAGTGGTGGAAGGAAGTGGGGACACAGGACATCAGCTCCAACAAATGCCAGCTGCCGATCCAAAGCAAACAGGGGAAGTCCCCCTCTAAGGCTGGGGAAGGGGACACCATCCCGAGCAGAACACCGAGGCAGCCCCAAGGTGGTCATGGTGTGGAACTACTCCGCCGGCGGCTGTCATTTTCTCAGGCCATCAAATCAGCTCCTTGCTGAAGTCAGGCAAGTTCTACAGGGACTTCGGAAATCAGCTGCTTGGTGTCCCCATTCTGCAAGGCAGGTGACGCCCAGACGGGTAACGGCCTGACCGCAGTCACTCAGAAAATTAATGGAATAGGACAGGAATCTGGGTCCCATATTTACCAACTTCTCTGCTGATATGCTACTTTCTCGTGGATTGCGAGAATCTGATTTTCCCAAAGGCAGGGTCTGAAAGGCCCGCCGTAGGAGGGCAGAGAGCAAATACTTCAGGTCTGCAAGCCTCAGGGTCTCGGTGGCAACTCAACTCTGCTGCTACTGCAGCTCGTAGAGGGTGGTAGATAGCGGCCAATGGATGTGGCTGTGTTCCAGCGGAATGTATTTACAGAAACAGCTGGATTTCTCTCACACACTCACCTGCCCCTGGCCAGAGGCTGCTGTCTCCTTACAAGCTAAGTCACTGTATCCACATGGTCCCTGGGTCAGCAGCGTCAGGAGCATCTAGAACTTGCTAAAAATGCAAACCCTCAGGCTCCTACGTCCAAACCTACTGAATCATAAATTCCAAGGGTGACGTGTAGACGCGTTTTTTTCACAAGCCCTCCAGATGATTCTGACACCACACCAGAGTTTGAAAACCATCAAGCTCAAACAGAATCACAGCAAATCACTGTCCTGCATAGCTATTAGGAGTCTACTGTCTGGTGTGTGGCTTCTGGTAGGTGCCCATGACAGCAACTACCAGCTTCCCATCCAAAGAATCTATTCTACTCTTCTTTTTTATTATTAGAATTCCCAGCCTCAGCTGGTCTTATAGCTACTCCACATTTTCAGGGTCCCTTGCCAGCTTAGTTTTGCCATAGAACGAAATTCTGACCACTGAGATGTAAGGTTAAGCATTGAGTAGCAGCTCCTGGGAAGCTCCATTAAGACAGTCTCTTCCTCCCCTTTTCTCTATCTGAAATATAGATGTAATAGCTGGAGCACTAGCTACTATATTGAACCATGAGGTGACCCTGGGAATAGAAGTAACCAAGTAAAGAACAACAGGATAAAAGAAACTTGTACCTTTGTCACTGTGTGGCCAACTTACAGGAATAGAGCTGTATGCCAGATTTCTTCTATGTGAGAGCAAAATAAAATTCTGTCTTATTTAAGCCTGTTAATTTTGAGTTTTCTATCATAAACCACCAAACCTAATCCAACTGGCTCATTGTCCAGTGAACATCTGTTGAATCAATAAATCAACTGCAGGTAAATTAGAGGAATCTGGATTGCAAGTTACAGGGAGATACAATTAATAGAAATGATTCTTCCAAGCAGAATGTCCATAGGGGCCAAAATAAGAACCACATGTGGTGGTGAAAATATTGGGAAATTTCTGTACACGTGGGAGCCTTCATTTCTTGCACTACCCAGAGCCAGGCTGGTAATGGAGTAAAATCCCCCTCCCTCAGGCTTCCAGGGGAGGCAGCCACTATATCCCTGACCCAACTGCCCCTTCATCCTGGTAGCCTTCCCTAATTAGAGCACTCCTGGCCTTCTGGGGTTCTGTGTCTAGTAGCTAAACTATAGGACTGTTTTGTCCTGTTTCATTCAATTCTCACTGATATCGTCATTTTGCAACGATTCTCAAGTTACTTCTCAAGCAGAGAGCTTTTCTAACCCATGGGAGGCTCTCGATCCATACCTACAGAATCCACCGAACTTCGCTGGGGAATGTTTTGCTTCTGTTAGAACACAGATTCCTGGAGAAGCCAGGACTGACGTCTCTATTTCCCAAACAGCGCTCCACCCCCGAGCTCTGATGAGTGCTCCTTGCTGCATCCCAGGGATTTCCCCTCCCCTGCCCATTTTCACACCGCAGAACAACTTCCGCACTGGCCTCTCCTCGTCGCAGCTTTCTGGAGACTGAGGCCCAGCCTGATTCCCTAAACCCCGCAGCAGAGATCCTCAAACATTTTCAATGAGGACCTTATGGAGCGACCAGATTTCGCTCTGTGTCACCCCAACAACCACAAATCAAACCAATGCTTCTTCCTGCTGCTCAATGCCGTTACGTGTTTCTCAAGCTTTTATAACCCAAACCCCTCGGATACACAGTGTCAACAGCTTTATTGACACATCAGTGATATATGACCAACCATCCACAATGAAAGCTTACGATGTGACGTTTGGAGAGAAACCATCACCGCAATATCAAGGCAACTGAAGTATCCATCGCTTTGGTGTTTCCCTGTGTCTGAGAAAACGGATCGCAGGTCAAGTGCATAAGAACTGGGATCACGGGCACTACCATCTCTAGAATGGATTCACCTTGCATAACGGAAACTTCATACCAACTGGACGATTCACCCTTTCCCCCTCCTCTTGGTCCCTGATGACCACGGTTCTATTCTCTGCTTCTAGGAGTCTGACAATGACTGGCTCATTTCACTTCGCACAATGTCCTCCAGGTTCATCCACGTTGTCACAAAGGATAGGATTTCCTTCTTATTTTTAAGGCTGAATAGTCTGCAGCCTTTTCTTTATTCATTCATCTTGATATCCATTTTTTTACTCGCATTTTCCTCCAAAGTCATTTGAAATTTCAAGATAAATTAACATGTGATGACAACATACCAGGTCATGTTTAGCAGCCTTCACAGTCCCGGCCCGGCAATATTAGGTATGTCTGACTCAACGGAAAATCTCTGCTACGCGTGCTATTCTCTGACTTGTGCTCACTCAGTCTGTTTGGCTCCACAAACTGAAGCAGAGGAAAATCTCCAAAGCTTCAGGACAGAACTCAGATCCAGCCAGTTGTTAGAGGGTGGGCATCCATCCATTCAGTCAGTACAATCACTCAAGTGACCAGTGCCTACGCGTGATCAATTACTGTAACAGATCAGAAGGCTCTCCACACAAAGTAAGGGTGTAATAGATCTCTAGTGCAATTGTGAATTCACACAAGACTATAAGTTCTGTGCTTTATATTAGCCTCTTTTTGTTCAAATAGGCATCACACCCAGCATGGAGCCCAACATGGGGCCTGAACTCACAACCCTGTGATTAAGACCTGAGCTGAAATCAAGAGTCAGACACTTAACCGTCTGAGCCACCCACACGCCCCAAGTTCTGTGCTTAATTTTAAATAAATATATACCTGCTACTACCCACCTGGGAGCCCACTGTGTGGACGTACCCACACAGGAAACAACTAGTTGGCAAAATAATGCCCCCGCAGCTCAGAGCAACTACCCTTATGACTTTCTATTTAGGGCTCCTTGTTCAAGCCACGCTTCTCTCTCTGCCGCTGCCTACCTCTCCAAGGTGCCTTCAGGATCCACTGCCCCCCAAAATTCATTTAATGTACATTTAGATCACTGTCATTTGCTTCCTGTGTGACCTTGCGGAACTTACTTAACCTCAGTTTCCTTGTCTATAAAATGGGGCTAGTAATAGCCTTTACCTCGTTGGGTTTTTAAGAGTTCAATGGGATCATGGATGGAAGCAGCACTCAGCACAGGGCCCGGTGTGCAGCATGTTGGGGACGGCATGATCCACCCCTCCCACCATGCCACAAGCCACCAAAAAACTTTGGTGGCCGTACCCATGAATGTGGATGAAAGTCCCTCCAGGCTTTCCCCACCAAGAATCTGGAAAGACACGTACCCTGTGGGCTGGGGCAATTTGTCCTTTGTGTCCCTGGGACGTGGATCTGGGCAAGCGCTCATTCAAGGCATGGAGAGCCATGATCCTCCCTCAAAGTGAAAGAGCTCTGCAAAGTTGCAATCACTGACACCAAAAAATATTTGTTTCCTTTATTCCTTGTCTGTTTAACTACCATAAATTCTTTGACACTATTTCTTCTTACTTTACTTACTCAAGTAAACACTTTTGTTTCTACTTACCATCATTAAAGGCAGTTTAATCTTAGATATCCTGCAGCTCTATGGAGGAAATTGTCACGGCTTTTAAATGGTTAAATAAAGGGCTTAATATAAAAGGTAAAACTATACTAACAAGGACATTGCCACACATACTAAAGATCCATATTAAAGAGTTCTGTACCCAGTCATGGGAAAACAGGCTTGAGCAAGTGCTTTTACCTTTGCAAAAGAAGTTATTTTCCTCCTTGATGCCAAACAAACTAACTTTTGGTCATTGTGTTAATAATGTAGCTAAAACTTTGTACATAACTCATCTAAGCCTTTCAATTGCCTTCTTTTTTGTAAAACCTGCTTAAAAAACACCATATCATTACTCTGCCCTTTATGGTCTAAGCACCAAATGTAGAAACTGTGGAAAACCTTACTGAGCAACATGTCCTTGGGTTGGCTTTGGGAGTGAACTCTAAACTGTAGATAGGTGCACCTGCAAAAACATGTTTCACTGATCAAAGCACTATGTTTCTCTAACAAGGACACTGTGTAATCAAAAATCACTTTCTTAGACTTTAACCTAACTGCATCCCCCAACCTCCTCTTGCCTTAGAATAATAAAAAACTGGGACCCTTATCAGTCAAGAGAGACAAAAAAAGCAGAGACAGAAACAGTAGAAAAGTAGTAGAAAAACAGTAGGGAAACAGTAGAGACACAGAAACAGTAGAGACACAGAAACAGTAGAGAAACAGTAGAGAAGTAGTAGAGAAACAGTAGAGAGACAGAAGTAGTAGAGAGACAAAAATAAAAGCAAAGACAGAGACAGAAGCAAAAAGAAAGACAAAAGCAGAGACAATGCCTGAGAGCCTAAGAGCCAGAGAGCCATAGAGCCTGCGAAGAGAGACCCTGCAAAGCGAGAGCCGGAGCCAGGGCCAGAGCTAGAGTCGATGCCAGAGCCAGTGCCAGAGGCTGCTTCATAGGTCTCTCCTGACTGACCTCGGGTCTGTCAGCATGCACCAAACCTCCGTGTCCGTGTCATTATTTTCACCTGCCAGACATCCCTTGGTTCGGGACCCACATCTCTGCTGAGGCTGGTCCCCGGAAGCAGCATGTGTTCAATAATGGTGGTACTTATGGAAGATTTCGGTAGCTACCAAGTAGAGCACTAAACTGGAAAAAGGTTGGAGGTATCATTTACTGGAACCCTAGCCTCAACCAAGACTGTACTGACAGCATGCTGGATGCCACCCGCCCATTCCTTAAAGACTGTTTCTTAGAGAGCTTTTGGAAATGGACTGAGACATCCTGACTTCAAAGCCAGGAAATCATTTCTTCTACCCTCCTCATGCCTTCTATCACCATTCACACCCCCACCCCACCTAAAGAGTCGACTGAAAGATGACAGTCTGTCCTGCCACAGGATTTTTCTTTTCTCCCAGTGTCAAAGCAGGAGTGTGACAGCCTCTGGAATTAGGGATATGTCTCCCTCTTGGGGGTCTTCTGCTACACTGCACTTCTGGGGAGGGCTGGCTGAAGGTTAGCTCACAAAGCGGCCCCTGGGGTCCTTCCTTGATTCTGATCCTGTCTGTCTGATCATGTCCTTCCTCTGAAGAGATCACCAACTTACTTATGTCCCTGTCATAACAAGGAGAGAGGGAAGGAGTGCCAGAGAGTTTCAAGGTTAGCCAATGTCTGTCGAGTAAAGATGGTATGGGAAAGGAAAGTATATGCTGTGCAAATACAAGGGGGCCCTTCCTCTGACCACACTAGCCCCTGTGCTTCCCTCTACCCCACCATTTGACATAGTGTGTCATAATGTAATAAGTGTTGACTTGTGTGTCTTCCACATGGACACCTAGAGAGTGGGAACAAATTTGTACCCAGCCCCCAGCACCACCAGACTCCTAGCATAGTATGTCTGATGGATGAACACATGGAAAGACAGGCAGATGGATGGGAGGGTGGGAGGATGGATGGATGGATGGATGGATGAATGGATGGAAAAGTGGAGAGAAGAATGGACATAAGGACATATGGAAGAATGGATGGAATCATGGATGGAAGAATGAATAGAAGGATGGATAGAAGGGTGGATAGATGGAGAGATGGCAGGAAGGAAGGAAAAATGGATGGGTTCATGGGGGGATGCATGAACAAACCAAAAAAGGAGCTCTGCCCTCTCACTGGATCCCCTGGCTAGGAACTCACTCACATTCTCTCTCTGGCATACATATTCCTCTTCTAGACCTTTCTTCATCCCTCGTACTTAATAAGACAATTGTATTTGGTGCTTCTCCTGAAGCTTCATCTCTTATGCTTAAAACTATATCTGCATTTGAGAGCCTTCATCTGCCCCCAAAACAGGCAGGAAATAAATTCTTACCTTAAATGCAGAAAACACACTCAAGAGAAATCCACACTTGCTTTTGAATGAAGAAAGGCTGGGAGGCTAGGCTATTTCAGCAGTGGAGCTATGAGTCTATTTAGACAAGTTATCTCCTCATAAACACACTGGTTTATCTCACACTAAACAATGAGGCATGCCATTGAGGCAAAGGAAAAAAATACACTGCACATTTTCTAGACAGTCTGCTACTGTCCGTGCCAATGACACAAACATCTCAACAGAGGCTGATGTTAAATAAACTAGAAAAGCAAACGTTCATTGCAACACTTGGAACACACCATGCATTTGCTGCATTCCCAGAGGGATGCACAGGAAGAACGCAGGAAATGATGGGATGAGCAAGAATCTGCAAGAAAAACAGTGGCTCTTGGAGAGGACCGGGGCAGGCAGGGATCAAAGTAGGGGGCAGATGAGAGGCTGAAATTATCCACAAGCTGGGCTAGTGATCCTCCACAAGGGTCTAGTGTGGCCTCCAAGGGGTTCCCAGCAATGTCTGGAGACACTTTGGCCATGATATGTTGGAGGGCGTTACCAGCATTGAGAAGGTAGAGGCCAGGGACTCTGTTCAATGTTCTACAATGCACAGGACCTCCTCTCCTACCCCGCAACAAGGAATTACTTGGACCCAAATGTTGTAAAGCCAAGGTCAAGAAATCCTAGGCTAAGAATGAAGCAGATGCAAACCAACTCTGCTGCTCCACGGCAGGGTAACTTGGGCAAGTTGATTCAAGTCTCTGGGCCACGGATGAAAGTGAGAGCCATCTGGGCAAGACAGTAAATGGGACAGAGCTATGTAATATACACAGTAGGTGATTCAATGAACGTGAACCTCTTGTTAGCACTCACCCCTATCTCTGCTTTCCAAAAGCTTATTTATCCGTTAATTCACGCACTCCTTTCATCATCATGTGTTGAGCATCTACTCTGAGCACAGACCTGGGCACGGGTATCCAAAAGCGGACAAGAAAAGCAGGATCCCTGCCCTCGTGCCCCCAGCAACCAAGCAGGAGAAGCAGGCAGGCAATCAATGATGCTAAACCAAATTTCTGATTAAAGCTGGGAGGGTCTGCTACAGGTGGGGGATTGCACCAACTACAGGGAGGTCAGGGAAAGCCTCTCTGAGGAAAAGACAGCAGAGTTCTGCAGTAAAGAGATACCTTTTTTTTTCTTTTTTTGGCTGGTTCTAGGCTGAGAGAACAGAATATACAAAAACTCTAAGAACACAAATGTGTGTTCAGAACTGAGAGACAGCCAGTGTTGTGGGGCAGAGCTGGCCAAAGGGAGAGGGGTTATGAAAGGTGGGGCTATGAAGGTCAAGGGTAGGAGCCTGGATTCCAGCCAAGAGGTCATGAGAAGCCTTTGAAGGCTATGAAAGAGAGCAGTGACCTGACTGCAGTTGGAAAGATGGACTGGAGAGGGACAGAGGTGGGAACAGGGAGACCACTTAGAAGGTGATCCCAGAGGTCTGGGGTGGGGGGTGAAATGATGGTGGTGGCAGTGGAGATGTGAAGGTTATTAATTATAAAATTGCATGAGACTGGGTACGAGGTAAGTGAGAAAGTGGCTGTCTCACTGTGCAGTGGTTGGTGAGGCTGTGTGACCAAGGTTAAAAGGTAAGTGTCACCCTGGGAAGAGATGAATGCATGACTGCTCCAAGATCACTGAGAACAGAAAACCTGCACATTGGGCTCAAACAGTTCAGTGTTTACTTACAGCAAGAGGAGAAAGACAGTGTACAAGATCCAGTCCTTTGCAATGTCAGTCCCCATGGCCAGGGGATCCATCCTGGAGCTGACGCAGCAGTGTGGCTGCACCCACTTCATGCCACAGGAAAGGATCCCAATCCCTCCTCACGGAGAACACACAGAGCCGTGGGGGGTGCAGGGGTGCCATGACACACATGCAGAAGCAGAACAAAAAGGTACCCATCAAGCCGGGAGCTGTGTAAGATATGCCCAAGCAAGGAGAAAAATCCAGCATAGGCTGTGAGGGCTCTTTATCTCTTTGCAAGAAAATGTTCCAGGCCCAAGGCTGCTCTTACTCAGGCACACATGAGGAGTGCAAGCTTCCTAGCACAGAAAGAAGGACAGCTCCCAGGTCTCTGCCTTAAGGAGTTGGGTGAATGGTGGGTGCAATTCTGGAGAGAAAGACTTGAGAAGAAACAGTTGGGAGGCAGGAAGCAAGAGAAAAGACAATCAAGAACACTCAGTACCTATAGGCTCCTCCTCCCTGCCAACCCCTATTCTCCCTCCTCCCTGAATACCTTCTACTTCCCCTCCTCCCTTTCCCTAAGCTCAATGGCAATGTTCTCAACTCCAGAAACCATGAGATTCAAGAGCAACTTCTTCCTCTTCTCTACCTGAGAGACAGCCACAGAGGCTGACTCTTCACCCTCCCCTACAGGGGTCCCCAAGCCCTCTCCTGGACCAGGGCTCCCAGGGAAGCCAGCAATGGTTTCTGGGTACCCCAGCTGCTTCCATGTCACCAGGAAGCACCTCCACTCAGGCCCCTACATCTGTTTACCAAGCATTCCTCTAGCCTCACTACTCATGGCGTGGTCCACAGACCAGCGACACCACATCTCCTGGGAGCTTCTTACAAATGCAGAGTGCCAGGCTGCATCTCAGTTCTGCTACACCATAATCTGCATTTGAACCAGATCCCAGATTCATGAGCGCATTACAGTCTGGGAAGCACTGGTCTACAGCTCAGAAACCAGCCATCTAGAACATTCCTACATGTAAAACTATTTATAATTATGATTTTAAAAACACTAGCAACGTGCCCTGAGATGTTTCTTCTTAAACTTCAAGCACCACGCAGAGGCCCAGGATCCTGGTGACATGGAGATGTTGATGAATTTCCCCCCCTTGTGTTGTCTGAGCACTAATCCTCAGATTTTCCAGCCAGTGCATTTTAAGCAGGCCCTTCTTTTTTCCTCTGTTCCTGTCTGGATCTCCATAGCTCCTATGTGAGATTTCGTAACTGGCTCAAATCATTTGGTGGGGGTTGGCTAGGTCTGCGGGCTGCCTCACACACAGACCATCTGGGCCCAGTGGATTAAAAAGAAGATGTGCTCCAAGTGTCCTCTTTCCTTCATCTGCTTTTCTCAGGGGAACTTTCCCCTCCAAGAAGTCAGCTCCCTTCTGCCTATTCAGGTTTGTCCTTTCCCCCTCACCCCCCATCTGGGATAGCTGATAGAATCAACATGGCAGCTCTCGGAGAGCCCTGGGCGTGAAGACGTGGGGACTCCATGTCTTCCTAGAGTGACAACCGTCATGTATCCAACACTTTCCCGGTGCCAACGACGGGCACATTGATCGGAAGGGGAAATCTAGCATGTTGAAACTGGGAAACCAGTTAAAGTAATCGTACATATAACAGCCATGCCTGGCACATGGTCTGATGTTTAATACTATTGAACAAAAACTTGGGGCTTGTGCTTGGGGGTTTTGTAAAGGTAGAATCATGTAGAGACATAAGCTTGGAGGTAGTCTAAAAATCCCATGAGTAGAAATGCACCATTGTAGAGAGAGCATGTAATTGTCAGTCACTTGGATGCTGAGCCAGGTGAGGTGAGGGAGCCCTAAAGAGTGTGCACTCGGGGCGCCTGGGTGGCTCAGTTGGTTAAGCGACTGCCTTCGGCTCAGGTCATGATCCTGGAGTCCCGGGATATCAAGCCCCACATCGGGCTCTCTGCTCAGCAGGAAGCCTGCTTCTCCCTCTCTCGCTCCCCCTGTTTGTGTTCCCTCTCTCGCTGTGTTTCTCTCTGTCAAGTAAATAAATAAAATCTTTAAAAAAAAAAAAAAGGGGTGTGCACTCTACGACTACAAGAAGCCCAACAGGACAGCGGGGAGCCTGACCAGGTGAGGCATGATCTCACCAAGAAGAGGGACACGTATCCCTTCTGGCTGCTGCAACAGGAACAGCCCCTCCTCACACTGTGGAGTTATACTGAGCAGAACTTCCAGCCGCTAGACTGCAGGATGGAGCTGGACGGTGGTGTTGCAAGCTGCGCCTTCAGAGGGGGACTGACGTGCAGTCTGGGAAGGTGTGAAGCGGAGGGCAAGGGCTAGTCTCACCAGCCAGGCTGGGGCGCAGTAGACGAGTGGGATCTAGCACACGGGTGCCCTTGAGAACATTCTGGATGAGGTACCAGCCACCGATGGATCGCCGGCACGGCCAAGCACCCACCCTGCCTGTCAACACTGTTGCTGGGAAGGTAGCCCTAGACAAAGAAGGGGAGCTGACATCAGCCGTGGGGCTAAATATTTTAGAGGGCTCATCCTGGTGAGTTCTTAATTCTTCCCCCCTCTTTCTTTCTGCAAGCTTAATCACATTAATTTATCTGTTTTCTTATGCTTATTTTATTTTACTGTGGAAAGAACACTTCACATGAGATCTACCCTCGTAAGATGCTTTTAACAGAGCATAAGGATGCTGAGCACAGAAATGAAGCTGTCCAGCTCTCTAAAATCTCTTCCTCTAGCTGAAGCAAAACTTGATTCCCAGTGATTACTAACTCCCCATCTTCCCCTCACCCCAGCTCCCGGCAACCATTATTCCACTCTCTGAGTCTATGAATGCAACGATTTTAGATTCCTTGTATCACTGGAATCACGGGGTACTTGTGACTGCCCTGTTTCACTGAGCCTCATGTCCTTCAGGTTCATCCAAGTTGGCCCGTTGCAACCTATCTTTTTTTTTTTTTTTAAGGCTATGACTCCATTACATGCATATACAACACTCTCCATTCATCTACTTAAGGCTGTATCCCCACTGCACAGAAGAGAAAACAGAGGTTCAGGGAGGACCAGCAGTTCACCCACTTAAGCAGCAGAGCTAGAATTCAAAGCAGGCATGCTTGATTCCAAGGCCCACACTCGTGACCCATCCCCAGAAAGACCCTGGCGTCACAGGCTTGTGATCAGAATGAGACAAGCCCCTTATCTGGGAGCTTGGGGCATCAGTGGCTCCCTCCAAAAGTCCAGGTCCATAAGGCGCCATCATGAGAACAAGCAAAAGTGCCTCCAGTGATGCCCTGTGTGGTGAGCCAACTGCTTCTGCAGAAACTCGGAGACATGTACACATGCCACGCTGACAATTCTGTGCCCTCTGTCTGCAGCATGAGAATAAGAAAGAAAGCACCGCGTGGGTAAAAGAGAAGAGAGAACTCCAGAGTCTGGCCTACCTGAGTGGGTTCGAGCGCTCAGCAACAGGAAACAGCACATAAAATTTTATGGCCGCAGGTCGAGGCAGATTATATAACCTCGGATTCTCAGCCTTGGCTGCACCTAGGAGCCAACCAGGGGAGCTTTTAAGCCTCTGATTCCCAGGTCCCATGCTCAGAGATTCTGACCTGTCCAGGCAGTGTCACAGTCGAGAGGTTTTAAGATTCCCCAGGGGATTCTAACATGCAGCCAAGTTCGAGAACCACTAGGCTTTCCTTCTCTGAGGCTCAGGGCAAATGGAGCAGGGGAGGTTTCTGGAGCAAGGCAGTGCTTCTCAGAATGTGGAGTGTGGACCCCAACATCTAGACCACCTAGGGTCTAAACACGCACAGCCCCCAGAAATCTGGATTATTTCTGGGGGATGGTCCAGGCATCTGTAGGTTTATGAGGACGCTTCCTGGGTGCGGGGTGTTGGGTCCCCCAAGACTTGAGCACAGCCGGAGCCTGCAGCTGGCTTCATGGAGGAGGCTGTGGGGACACGGAGGACAATGAACTGTGACAGATGCAGAGGCAGACTGAAGAAATGCAGGGACAAGGCCCTCTAACTCCTGAGCGGTCCTGACAAAGCACTTGCAGATGAGGCCCGAGGGAGACAGGAAAACCAGTCAGAGACAGGTGACTCCCAAGACACAGAAAGTCTCTCCCTCACGTGCTGATGTCAGGCAGGGTGGGTCTGGGGAGTCTGGTCTGAAGCCAGGGAGGTGATGGAGGCCACGAGGTGCCAGCCTCAAGGGACCACACAACCCCTCCCAGCCGAGTCTGGGGTCCACCCAGGCACAGAGAGCTGGTGCCAGCGTAGCATGAGCCAATTCCTAAGCTGCCCTCACATCTGAAGACAAGAAAATGGGGCCAGAGCGGGAAACGGATCCTAAACAAGACGAGGCAAGCTTCATCCAAACTAAAGTTTCCTGCATCAAAGGCCGCGGCCAAAAAGTGGAAAGATAACCCACAGAACGGAAGGACGTGTTTGAAAATCAGACGTCTGATAGGAGTCTGCTATCTGACATATAAAGAACGCTTACAACTCAACAAGAAAAAGACAAATAACCCAACTGAAAAATAGGCCAAGGGCTTCAGCAGACTTTTCTCAAAAGGCAAAATACAAACAACTGAAAAGCACATGAAAAGACGTTTGACATCACTGGTAATGAGGACCGGGCCATCCCGTGTTCACTTTGGCATTATCCACAATGGCTGAGATGGGGGGACAAGCGAAGCAGCGAAAAATGGACGAGGGGGTAGAGACAACAGAGTACTACTTAGACTTTAAAACGAGGGAAATGCTGCCATTTGTGACAACATGGCTGAACCTCCAGGACATTACTCTAACTGGACTAAGCCAGATACAGAAAGACAAACAATTGCTTCTGTGTGAAATCTAAACATAGTAATAATGAATAATAAAAATGATAAAAGCTGCACCCCCAGTGACAGAGTAAAGTGATGGTTACCAAAAGCTAGGGTGTGGGAGAATGGGGGAGGAGAGAGAGGGAGGGAAGGACGGAGGAAGAAGTGGGGAAGGAAGGAGGGAATGTGGGAGGGAGGGTGGGGGAGAGGGAGGGAGGAGGGAGGCAGGCAGGCAGGTGCAGGGGGCTGGAGGGAGGGAAAGGGGGAGAGAGCATCTCACGGACACCGGGTTTCTGTGGGGTGAAGGGTTCTGTGGAGGCTGGTGGAGGTGACCACACAGGAACAGGGACTTAATACCACAGAACCACACACGTCAAAATTGTTCAGCTGGTAAATCTTACAAGATGTGTATTTTATCACCATAAAAAAAAGTCAGACCAAACAAAAGCCTTAGGCCTTGATCTTGCTGGCTGTGGGGTGTTGCATTGGTCATCTCACCTCTCCGTGCCTCGGTTTCCTGTTCTGTACAGTGGGGAAACATTCGTGTCTGGGACCCAGCATGCAGTAAGTATCTAGTAAGCATTGATTATTTTCACAACCACACACAATCGGGCGAGGGATCAGACTCAGAGAGCTGCCATGACCAGTCAACGATCCCAAGGCAAGCAGGGGCAGATCTAGGCTCTGAATGAAGGCAGAGGGACTCCAGGAACTCTTCTTAGCTACAGTGCTTCTAGAAGGACAGGGAGAGAATGTGCACACCATGAGGACATTCACCCCGAGACCCCTCTGTGGAGCTAAAGCACGTGCCCACTGCACTGCCCTGGGAAGGCACGGGAAGGCACAGGAAAACCTGGAGGCTGCTGATGCTCAGACACAGTGGCAGGCTAGACCACAGATGGCCCCCGCCCTGCACTTGGGATGTCAGCTTGCAAAGCTGATAGAGAATCCCACCCTCTGAGTCACCAGTTTTTATTTACCCTCTCTACCGTCAGGCACTGCTAAACTTTGCAGATTTGCTCCCAGCCTGGATCCAGTGGGCTGTGGAACTGGGCCACCCACAGAAGAATGTTCATGCGACACCATCACATCCGTCCCACAGAACCCCAAACCACGGTGCCCAGTTTATATGCAGAGTCACAAAGGTCAGAAGGAGACCTGCTGTCACCACGAGGCAGGGCAGAAAACGCGTGGTCAGCCGTCCTGAGGGCCAAGACCTGTATCTTCCTTGGGTAAGAGATGATTTGGGGGCAATTTGATTGCAAACTATATGCAGGTCACATTCTCTGTGGCTCTGAGAAACAGGAAAAGGAAAAGAAGCCGTCTCTGCCCTCACAGCATTCACGGTCTGGAGGACAAAGAGCCACAAGTACAGAGCAAACAGTAAGTGTGAGTCCGCCAGAGCTGAGAGCACTGTGCCCAGCGACATGGTTTCATGTAGCTTCAGTTCGGCTCCCCCGTGAAATCCAGGCTCAGACACCCAGCTGTCCCCCGACATCTCCTCCTAGATCCGTGTGTGCGCTGGCAGGTCCACACCTAGTCTCTGGAACCTGGGTGTTTGTTACCTTACGTGTGAATGGGAATCTGCAGCTAGAAAGAAAGAAAATGCTATAAAGAAAGTCAAACAGAAGAGAAAATACACCTACAGCACCGTACTGTCTTTACCAGGGGCAAAAAAAAAAATATCCACATACAGGGGACCCACACAGTTCAAACCTATGTCGCTCCAGGGTCACCTGTAATCACAAGGGTTCTTAAAGGCAGAGGGCCGCTCCAGCTTTGGTTGGAAGGAGATGAGGCTATAGCAGAAAGGGACAGAAACACAATGTGTCCGCTCTGGGGATAGAGGAGGGAGTAACAGGTCAAGGGAGGCTAGCAGAAAAGGCAGATTCTCCCCCAAGAACGTCCAGAAGGCACGCAGCCCTGCTGATACCTTGATTTCAGCCCCATGAGACCTGTGCTGAGCCTCCGACCTCTAGAACTGGGAGACAGAAAATGGATGTATTTGAAGCCACTGGGTCTGTGCTACCTCGTTCAGGCAGTCACGGGGATAAATACAAGATCTGACGGCTTCTCAAACCTATCATCTCTCTATCGTCCATCCCTGGGCCCTCACCTCCCAGGTGCTCAAGGCAGACACTTTGGAGGTGTCTCCAACTACCCCCCTCCTCTGGCAGCTTACATCGCATTCCTCAGCAAATCCACCCAACACTGAGTACAGCCACTAGTGGCCTGGTCCACGCCATCGTCTCTCCCTGGATAACTGTCCCGTTTCCACCTGTGCCCTCTTACAATCCAGTACCAAGCCACGATGGCCCCAACAGTCAGTCTACTTCCTTCATACACCCCAAACCCTTCAATGGTTGCCCAGGCAAGACCTCGCTCCACCCTACAAGGCCTTCTAGAGTCGAGCTACTGTCTTCCTTTCTGCTAGCATCCCTTTCCCAAGCCATTCTGGCCTCTTTAGTGGTCTGCAAACACCTGAAATGCCCACACCTCAGGGCCTTTGCACATGCTATTCTCACTTCTTAGAATGCTCTTCTAAATGGCTTATTCCTCACCTCTTTGGGGTTTTTATTCAGATATCATCTTTCTTGACATCCTATTTAAAACCACAGCCTCATCTCCAACACTCCTTATCTCTAAGATGCATGTCATAGGGTGTCTCTAAGAAGAACATATGATTGCCCAAACTGAGACGTTTCTGAAACCAACAATGATTGCCCTGTAACAACAGGCCTAAACCGGCACAGAACCCGAAGCCTCCCTTCATGATTCCTTTTTTCCCACAGCAGCTTTACAACTTTTTAACTACAGGTTTTACTGGTCAATCCTGTTTATCTTCTCCCTCTTCCCTGTCCTCCTACTCAAGAAGAGGGGCCAGGACAGGGATGCTATCCACCTTGTTCATTTTGCCAGCACATAGTAGTTGCTCAGTAAATATCCAGTGAAGATATGAAGGAAGGGGCCCCGGGAGAGGGTTTCTTAAGCCAAAGGGTGGGTCATGTCAGAGAAGGCTTTTGGAGAAGGGCAGTGGAACAGTCACATGGAGGAGGAGGAGGTGGCAAGAAGACAAGTGAGTTGGAGAAGAGAGACCAGCTGGGCAAATAGGTGGTATTAGTAACAAAAACAGCCATCAACAGCAGCCACAGCAGCACAACAGAGCCGGTAGGCTCTGCTCTGGACACATACTAGGCATTTGTCAGGTGGCCATAGTCCATGAAGGTCACACACACACACATACACACACACACACACACACACACACACACGGGAAGCACTACTGGCATCCTTACTGATGAGATGGAGAGCCCGGAGAGTAAGTTACCTGTCCGAGGTCTTGAAGTTGGCAAGCAGTAGCGGTGGGAATTAAACCAGGCAGCATGACTCCATGAATTAGACAGGTCGAGGAGATGGAGAAAAGATACTTCAAGGAGGGGTGGGGGTGGTGGAGAACAGTCTAGACAAATGCGGGGAACCTAAGGAAAGCATCCAGAAACTATGCAGAGCTTGAGCTGAGGTGCACGCACAGGATTTGGAGGAGAAGGCAAACTGGACAGGCACCAGGTCTCACACCTTTGCAGTTTCCAGGACCTCCAGAATCCAGCTCGAGGGGACTGAGATACCACATCTAATAACTCCTGTAGGGTTTTTACCAACATTCCCATGTGCCACCAAGTCAAGGGGCCTGGAACTGGTCTGTGGGTTTTGGATGCATCCAGCAGGTGGATTAGCCCCTGGAAAGCTGGAAGCTTTTGGTCTGGGTAGCCTGACTTGCTGACACCATCTCTCTCCCCTCGTAGAGCTGTCCATTTCATTGTAAAGTAGGCTCAGGGACGTGGTTTCACGCTTGTAGGCGACAGCACTATGGGCCTGGAGGCCAATTAGCACAACCCAGGTTGTTTTGCTCTTCCCGCCACAAACCTCCAGGCAGGAGTGAGCAGTCGCCCGTCCTCGGACATCACCAGCCCAGAAACACCCGCTACAGGCGGAGGTGGAGGCGAGCAGCTCGGGTGCAGATCAGGCAGCTCTGCCTCTGGCCCCGGTGGGATCCAGGAGGAGATGCTTACGGCTCTCTGTCTCTGTTTTCCTCATCTGTAACAGGGGACGCAGGAAGCCCACATAACATTGCAGTAATGGTTTCCTCCATGTGCGTGTGTGCGTCGACGCTTAGAAAGCTGTACGGTGTTGCGTGCAAACTGTGCCTCAGCAAAGCTATTAGAACCACAAACTTTTAGTAATACCGACAATGTTCTTATTCCAATACCTGAAACATCTTCATTAAGTGGAAGAGGCTGATTTGTTGTTGTTAGTGGGATGGGACAGGCCCCACAGACCTTTCTCAGCCAAGGGTCCCGAACGGCAGCATCTAATTCTCACGACAGTGCCACTGGCTGGCGTACTCCCCATGTCACAGAAGAACAAAGTGAGACTCAGTGGCAACACAGGTAGAAGGTTCTAGAACAATGTCCTGTTTCTGGCAGACATTAATAACAGATTACATAAGGCCTAAAAGAAGGAAGCAAAGCAAGGGGCTGCCAAGTAAGGTGCTATGAGGGAGGCAGGCAACGGCACCAAAGATGCTCTGGGTGCCGGAGGGGTCCCCACCTCCTGAAATGACCCTCTCAGGGAGAAAGCAGCCTGCACCCAGGGCTGCCCTGTGGAGGACACCAGCACAGATGGGGACCGCTCCCTGTCTCTGCCTGCAGCGGCTGCAGGGGACTCAGGACACCGCCCCCTTCATGGAGAGAAGGGAGGAAGCTGTGGGGTGGGCAGGGTGGGGGCCAACTGTCGGGGAGCTGATGTCTCTGTCACCCATGCACCGTGCAGAAGCAGAAACCTACTGACCCACCCCACAGCTGGCTGACAGAGTGCCCCTCCTGTCACCCCAGAGGACAGGCACATGTTGACGGACCCTCACGACGTCGGTTGTGTGCTGGAATCCCAAATATCCCGTTGCACCTCGGAGTGTCTGGTGTCTCTCTTCCTCACTGGCCATGGTAATAACAAAGGTCGCACAGCCTTACCCTCCTGGCTTCGTCCATCCTAACGGCGAGGCATCCGCGATGCCTGGGATTTGTTCTGCGCCTATGTCCCTCCTCTGACCGCCCAGCGCACACTTATGAGGACCTGCCATGTGCCAGCCTCCATCTCAGGGCTGCAGATATGAAGGTCTTCAAGATACACAAGGTCCACGCCTGCAGGAGCTTAAATGCTAATGGGGATTGG
>PITA01003127.1:33576-97203 GCA_004023965.1 Spilogale gracilis | reverse complement strand
CACAGTGTTTCAGTGCAAAGGCCCTGGGGTTGGAAAGAGCTTGGCATGTTCTAGAAAGAAGTGACAGAAGGCTGCTGTGCTAATGGAGGGGTGTAAGCACGGTGATTCTTACATGGTTTGTGTCAGGGAATTCTGGGTTCTGTTCCCAACACTTTCACAGATGAGCATGCCTGAGTTTCAATAAGTTACCCTCTGTGCCCCATTATTATCAACCAGCAAACGAGGTTCCTAATGGCACCCAAGTCCTCCTACTGTTGTGAAGATTGACCTAGTTAATTCAAGGGAAGTGCTTAAACCGCAGCATGCAGTAAGTGCTCAATAAATGTCAGCTATTATATCTAACACCGCCCCCCCCCAGGCCTGGGTGCCGTGATTCCATACCAAAGAGCACCATCAGGGCTTAGCACTTAGCTCCAGTTCACCTCTTCATGATCCCCCCCACCCAGAGCTCCTTGTTGTGGTTCTCACTTAGGAGGCAGTCAGCAAATACTGTTGAATAAGCAAATAAATTAATGAGTGGGCTTCCTGATTACCTTATCTCTAAGCCACTGAAATGCACTGTCAGGCCTCCTTATGATTAAGGTTTCCTTTGTCAGCAGTGGGGTCTGGCCTACAATTTTGTGCTCCTGGAATTTGCAGGAAAAAAGGGTGGAAGAGGAATGGTTATTAGCCACCGTCTCTGCAAACAACAAACCATCTGCACCCCATTACCTAAGCAGAGACCTCTGTGGGCGCCGAACTTCAGAGCCCTGAAAGTTGGAAGGGATTCCGGGCTTGGATCCCTCAGGCTAGGCTATTCTTGGAAGCTGAGCGCCGCGCCTGCCACAGGGAGATGAGTCATGCACAGGGTAACGGCTTGATGGATTTCTCTCCAACAGTAGCTATTTATCGGGGCAGATCTGTGTGCCACAGGGGAGGGGTGGGTTCCGGTCTGATGCTGCTAAAGCAATACCATCCCCCACCTGCTTCCTTGCATCGTATCCAGGCAACGCTGGGGACCCTCTCACCACGCAGATGCCCACCTCAGGAGGCCAAATGAGGTTCTCTGACCTACTGCTCCCCGTAATGTACACGCAGCCCTTGGAAGGGCTGGAAAAGCGGTGCCCAGCCACCTTTCCCAGCTCCGAGCCCGAGGAGCCATTTGTCAGTTCCTATCTCGTGGGTTCCTTCCCCCCGAGGGGGCCTTTGCCTCCCTGTGGGGCTCTAAGATCACCGTGGATCTTAAAGGTCTAAGACAGAGTAACAATGGTTATTATTACTGTTTTGTTTTTACGAAATCCCAGCTATAGAAGATAGTGACATGCCCTCAACAGCTTAAAAATATCCAGAGGTCTCAACAGTAAGTGGGGGGCACTTTCTGAAATCCACAGGCTCTGTCCAGGGGCAGCCACACACACTGCTGTAGCTTTGCACACTCGTGACAAGGGACTGCAGGCCGGGACCTAGGAGGGTCTGGGAGCCGATGCCCGCGACGCATATCCAAAATCAGCCTCCCGTGGCACTTCTGAACTCCTGCTCCTTACGTGTATGCTCCCAGAAAGTTGCTCCAAGTGGAAGCAGTTTAATTAAAAACCACATTCAATCAAACTGTCACTTTGTTTATGAAAAAGTGTCGAGTGGCTGGAAATGGCAGGAACAAGCACCAAAGATGAATGCTCGAGATTTGTTGTGATTAAAAGTCCGATTGCAGCATTAAGAACGCAAGCCCGTGAACCCAGGGGGCCCCTGAGCCCAACACCAGCCGTTTCCCAATACCACTGGGGACAACTGTAAATACAGAGAGAACTTTTCTCTGCCTAGAGGGTTTCTCTACCTTCGTGAAGACAAAGCATATTGCTGGGACTGGTTATTTTTAAAGGGCAACGTACTCAAGATGCACCCACAGGTACCTCTCCCCACACCTGCCTGCTTCCAAAATGGCAGAGGCTCCAAGGCTGATGTGGGCTGCATCCAGGTCACACCGCGGAGCCGACATGACAACGCAGAGAAACCTGGCGCCCACTCGGACCCCACTCCTTCCTCTTCCCAAGTGGGACATAAAATAGTGCGCTTGAGGCATGGGCAGACACAGACTGGCCTCGGGAGGCCCAAGGTTAGCTGTCCCTGCAGAACTGGTCAGCGTCTGGAACCTTTGCTGTCTCTAGCAGAGAAATCAGTTCTAACGAAGCCCACCCAGAAACAGGTGGCTTTTAGCTAGAGCCACAAACAAGGGGTACCTCTCCTGCATCCACTTCACCCCAGCTGAAAACCCCGAAACACTGTATGTCACACTCCACCTTCTCTTACAAGGGCATTATGAGAGGGCTTTACCATACAGCTGTTCTCCGAGCCACACACTTAATCCAAAGACAGGAAAGAAGAGGATAGAATCTCTCTCTGACTTAGGTAACCAGCTCCGGCAGGCAGAAGTCCACAATGACCCTCGTGGACCCCTCTCCTCATGTGATCTCTTCCCCCTTGAGGCACCTGAATACCGTGGGGGATGGCTCCTGCGATGATCCCGCATCAGGGATTAAAGGAAGAGATTCACCGCTGTCATGAACGGCCCTCATCAGTCAGCTCTGAGTCAGTCCAATGGGAGAGTAACCTATGTGGGACTGCCGTCCTCAGGGGAGTGCTTCACAACAGGGGCTAGCCATCGGATGGAGGAATACCCACCATGTGCATCGACATGGATGGAACTCGAGGGGACCGCACTAAGTGAAATAAGCAGAGAAAGATAATTATCCCATGGTTTCACTTATAGAGGAACAGAAAGAATAGCACGGAGGACCACAGGGGAAGGGAGGGAAGATTGAATGGGAAGAAATCAGAGAGGAAGACAAACCACAAGAGACTCTGGACTCCGGGAACCAAACTGAGGGTTCCAGAAGGGAGGAGGGTGGGGGATGAGGTAATCGGGTCCTGGGTATCAAGGAGGGCATGTGCAGTGATGAGTACTGTGTGTTATGTGCAACTAATGAATCGGTGAACACCACATCAAAAACGAATGAGGTACCATATGTTGGCTAATTGAACATAATAAAAACTAAATTAATTTTAAAAAGTAAAATGAAAGAGGGGTTAGAGAGGCACCTGGCTGGCGCAATCGGTTAAGCATCTGACTCTCGGTTTCAGCTCAGGGTCATGGTCTTAGGGTTGCGGAACTGAGCCCCACAGTGGACTCTGCGCTCAGTGGGAATGTGCTTAAAGATTCTCTCTCCTTCTCCCTCCGTCCTTTCCCCACCATCCCCCACAAAATGAATGAATAGATATTTTGAAAAAGAAAAAAAGAGGGGTGCCTGGGTGGCTCAGTTGGTTAGGCGACTGCCTTCGGCTCAGGTCATGATCCCGGAGACCCAGGATCGAGTCCCACATCGGGCTCCCCGCTCGGCGGGAAGCCTGCTTCTCCCTCTCTCACTCCCCCTGCTTGTGTTCCCTCTTTGGCTGTGTTTCTCTCTGTCAAATAAATAAAATCTTTAAAAAAATAAAATAAAATAAAAATTAAAAAGGAAAAAAGAAAAAGAAGAGGGGCTAGACTTTCCTCCTCTTCCTGCCCCCACGGGTGTGGACAGCGAAGCCTGTATGAGTCCCACACCTGCAGGGAAATGATCCTCGTCCCCTGCCATGCCCCCGATGAGACCCCAGCCCCACCGACCCCGGGACTGCAGCCCTCGTCAGAGAACCCAGATGAGCCATGCCCACACTCCGGGTACAAGATCTATGAAACAACAGGTAGGTGTTAACCAAGATGTTCGGGGTCATTCATTACGTAGCAACACACAGCCAACACAGCAGCTGAGAACCAACAATTCCTAAAGAGGCCAAGGAGGGATGATGTCAGCAGTACCAAAATGAGGAACTAGCTAGCACCACACGGGCCCCTATGTGGACCTCCTTCAATTATAATAAAACAGAAAAGACTTCAAAACCCAACTGGCCCATTTCCTTTCCCCCCACGGAGATTCTCTTTTTGAAAATTAAAGGCTAACACGGGCCCCCTGGGCTGACTTGATCCCAGCAGGAGTACAGAGTTTTCCCTAAGAGTTAAGAGGACTTTGTTAGCAGAGGAGGAACAAGTTGCTCTTGGGGGGGAGGGGGGGGACAACGACATGTTTTCAAAGGAAACATTTGAGTCTCAAACCTAAAAAAACAACAACTTCAGCCAAGAAGAAACTCCCACCATTTGGCATTTGCAGGAGCTAGAGGCGATGATGCAAAAGGGAACGAGTTCGGCGTGTGCAAATCTGACAGGTGTGCAAGGCACACGGCACTCCCTGTGTCACGGGCTTCTCACCCCAGGCCCCTGACAGGTGCCTGTGCATGTGGGCAGACAGGCCTGGCTGCTGGGAGGTGGGATTAAATGCGTGAGACGGGATTTAATGAAGTGTTAACTGCTGGTCACTGGGTTTCAGCGGTGACCTTTGTGCAAAGCCAGTTTGATCGTGGGACGCTTCCATGTCAGCAATTACTTGCGTGGTTACCCAATGCTGTCAGGATGGAAGTCCAAATGACCAGAGCAAGGCCTACAGAGCCCCTCATGCTCCCCGCCGCGCCCACCTCCCCACCCCCACCGCCCTCGCTTCCAGTCCTGTAGGCTCTCCAAGCTCTCTCTCTTGAAGCTGCTTCTGCTTACCATGCCCTTCGGGGCTTCCCTTCCACCACCACCACCCCTGCCCCCCGAACAGGTCCTATTGGTCCCTCAAGATGTGCTGCAGTCACCGCCTCCAGGAAGCCTTCCGTGACTCTTTCCACGGTACCTTAGATATCCCAGGAGAGCCTGTGGCCAGAGCCCTCACCTGTCCAACGGAGACAAGAACAGCACTATGGCTGTAAAAATTAAGTAAGTTAACACGTACCAAGTGCTTACCACCTAGCGACATGTCTTCAGCAAAAAGCAGGCCCTCGATGAATATTTCTATTATTCACTGAGTACCTACTAGGTACAAAAGAGTGTGCACATCACTGAAGAGCAAAGCAGGCACTGGCCCTGCCCTTTTTCCCCAGCAGCTGAGGTGTGGGCCCAGCACAGCCCCTGCACAGAGCAAGGCGACTGCTCTGGGCCTCAGGTCGGCGCTAGCAAGGCAGGACGTGCTCTCCGGGAAACTATAGCGGGGACAAAGGCCTTTGGGGAACCCTAACTGAACCCCAACATCATTACGTCCAGAAATAAGCCCCGGATCCTAATCTCACTGAGAACCCCCGTTTATAGGAGGGGAGGAAAAGGAGGATGGGACAAATACGACTCCTGAAGAGAACAGTGCAATGTCTGAGCAAAATCTCTTTTGGGGATTGGATGCTGTACATCTTCAGCTTGGCCGCGAGCATCCCCACTGGGGAGGTTTTCATAGCTTCTGCTCATTAGAAATGCATCTCTCCCTCCTCTGATTTTTCCAGAGTCTGTCTTGTGTCCGTTTCTTCCAAGCCTATACCACTAGCTGATATACAGGGTATAATTACTTATCTATTTTCTGCCTCCATCCTCTGAAACGTAAGCTCCATGGGGTCAAGGGTCTGGATGTGGCTCACTGCTCTGGGACAAGGACCTAGGTGAGAACTTGGCCTGTGGGAGACTCTCAAGTGAGTATCTTGCGGAGAGAGTGATGGGAGGAGGAGCCACCAACACTCTGAGAGTGCTTCCTCCCTACCAGGAACTACTCTGAGGACCTTTTGTGTGTTTTGTAATATGGTAATATTAGCTCAGCTATTCCATACAACAACTCTGAGAACAAGATACCGTTATTTGCTGAGCCATGGGGCAGCTCAGTCACTTGTCCTGCTGCACAGTTAGATTAAGGATGCAAACTTGGGCAGTCTGGCTCCAAAATTTATGCTCTTAACTGCAACACCAAAAGGAGGGAAGGAAAGAGGAATGGCAGGGATTACCGGGGGATGTGCTCTTCTGCCCCAGGTGTCTTCCAGAACATTGCAACCTCTACACAAAGCAAAATCTTATGCCTTGCCGCTTGAGTTAGTGCTTCAAGTATTCTAAGTCCCTTTTCATGCAAATCCCCAGCTTTCCTTCCCATGGAGATTCACAACACCTAGGCAACCAGATGCAATGTTACTGGTCCTCATTCAGAGCTTGAAGATAAGCAAACCAAAGCTGCCATGCCTCACAGTGACCCGGTCACCAGTTTCTGGACCACGTGAGTGTTCAATACTTGTGGCTAAGTTTGGAGGAGCAATGATGCCAAAGGGAACCATCACCTCCTGAGCCTTCTGACTCCTCCCATTCTCCCTGGGCTGGGAACGTGCACTCCGCCTGGCCGGGAGGGTAGGCAAAGCTGCAAACACATAAGATGCCTGTGACCAGAACCAGCTGCTTCCTGGACTTGACTCCAAGCCTTGACGGCAAGTGAGCAAATGTCACCATCTCCCCTGGCTCCAGAGCAGCTGCAAAATCCTGGTGGGTCCCCAGGAAAAGCTCCACCCTACAAAGGGGAGGAGCAGCTCAGAAGATGAGGGAAGTGAGAGGGGCGGGGAGGAATGGAATCTGGCTGCCTATCTACCTGGGACAATCTGTTTTCCCAACAGCAGAGAGGACTGTGTACCAGGAGGAGGCAGGCCGCACGGGAGGATCTGCCACTCCTGGGTTAATCCATGGACCGCGGAGAGGAGCAGGTGGCACTGCCAGGTTGTCGTGCTCTAAAAATACCCAGCACCTCCCCACCGTGGCACGAAGGGTAAGCACTTAGTGGGCAGGAATCCTGCCCAACCGATGCCTCGCCAGACACTCCAGCACAAGTTGCAGGGTTGGGGACTAGGAAAACATGCAAACCAGCTAGGCAGTGGTTTTTCTCTCGTTCCCTGTCAGGGATGGATGGAGCCTGAAGACACTAGTGTGTCTGGATGGCCCTGAGCTGCAGGAAGGGAGGAGGAGAGCGGGAAGAGAGGTCTGCGGCTGCTAGGGCAGTGGAAGTCAATGTCAGGCAGAGGTTAAAGCCACAAGCTCTGGGGTCACACTGAGCCCACTTCAATCTGGGGTCCACCACCCCATCATTACATCACACTAGAGAAAAATCTACTCCCTCTGAGCCTCTGTTTCTTTATCTGAAAGAGGAAACAATAATAATAGCACCAACTACCTCACTGATTTTTTTTTAGATTATTTACTTGATAGAGAGAGAAACAGTGTGAGCACGGGGAGCGGCAGGGAGAGGGAGACAAGAGAGTCCCAAGCAGACTCCCTGGTGAACGTGGAACCTGATGTGGGGCTCGATCCCATGACCCTGAGATCAAGACCTGAGCCAAAATCCATAGTTGGACACTCAACCGACTGAGTCACCCAGGATCCCCCTGACAATGATTTTTTTTTAAGTTTTTTTTTTTTTTTTTTTTTTTGACAGAGAGAAACACAGCCAGAGAGGGAACACAAGCAGGGAGAGGGAGAGAGGGAGAGAGGGAGAGAGGGAGAAGCAGGCTTCCCGCCGAGCAGGGAGCCCGATGTGGGACTCGATCCCGGGTCTCCGGGATCATGACCTGAGCCGAAGGCAGTCGCTTAACCAACTGAGCCATCCAGGCGCCCCTGACAATGATTTTTATATATAAAGAGTTCAGTCGATTACACTGTTGTTCAAATACTCACTAACCCTCTCTGCAGGATCCCTCTGTACTGGGCAGCTAGGGTCCCCCTTGATATCAAGCTCAGAAGCCAATGGAAGCGATGTGTGCCACTTCCAGGAACTTTTTTTTTAAAGTAGACTCCATAGCCAGCATGGAGCCCAATATGGGGCTTGAACTCACAAGTCTGAGATCAAGACCTGAGTAAGATCAAGAGTTGGATGCTTAAGTAAATGAGCCACCCAGGCACCCCCAAGAAGAACCCCGAAGCTCTGTCTCATGGTCTATCCCTGTCTGTTTTTTCCTCTGCCCTGAGACAAGCAATGACCCAGTTAGGAGCTACCTGTTCAGCCTGAGTTCTGGGCTCTTAGATACGAAGCAGAGCTACAGCTAACCTAACATAACCTGTGAGCAAGAAATAACCTTTGTTTTGTAAGCCAGTGACGTTGTGAAGTTGTTTGTTATTGCAACATAAGCAAGCTTCAACTGATACCAGGACTAAAAGGGATAATGTACATAATGCACTTACCACATACCTGGCATTTTCTAAGCACTCAATAAAGCCTACTTATCATGACTATTATCCGTACTGTCATCAGTGGTTCTTAACCTTCTGGAGATGTCGCATACCTCCTTGGGAAACTAGTGAAGGCTCTGGACCCTCTCCCTTAAAAAATGCACTTCCAGACACAATTATGCACACATTCCAGGCACGGGGCCCCTAGTGGAGGAACCCAGGTTGAGAAACTTGTGTTGCAGTCTTGAAACAGATTCCCTAAGCCTCGACATGGAAATGGCCCCCATAGCGTGTCAACGATCACTGGGTCCAGATGGGCAAAAATGTCATAGGCCCTCTTTCTGTTCTAGACCAGGAGGCCAGGACACACAGGAGGCACAAATCCATAGGTGTGGAAGGGAACTCGCTGTGGCTAGTCTTCACTGCTGCAGTCGGGCTGTCGGGAGGACGGCACAGAGAAAATTCCAGATCTCCCTGAGACCTGTGGCAACTCTTGCTCTGTTCCCATGACAGGGCTCCCTACTCCTGATCCTGGTGTCCAGAGCTCACTGGGGAATGTGTAGCTCTCCAGTGTTTAGATCTCACTAGCTAATGGCTGTGTCCGATTTCAAAGGAACTACTGTTCTCTGGGGGACATTCCCCTCAAAGGATGTTCTGTCTTTGGCCCCCACCTTCTCAGCGTTGCGGTGGGAAGCCGGCACTTCCACACACTTCATCACAACCCTCCCCCTCCCGCACTCTAAGGCCAAAGCACTGGGATCCAAACAGACCCCCCCAGACCTCTCCAAAACCTTATAAGCCCATCCTTCCACCAAAAGGGCAATTCAACACTGCCCAGAAGCCCTCTTTCCAACTTGAAACAACGGGATCACTTCATTCATTCCCTGTTTATCCATCTATTTTCAAAGTAAGTATTTATTAAGAACCTTCTATATGTCATCACATATTGCCTATGTGACTATGGGCAAGCTATATAATCTCTCTCCATGCTTCGGTTTCTCGTCTACAAAATGGGATGATAATGAGACTAACCCAGTGAGGTACAGTAGTGATTACATATATTCATATACATACAGGACTTGTTTGATTGATATTTTGTGAGGCACTATACTAGGTCTTAGGAATAAAAACATGAAGTGAAAACAAATAAAAGTCCTGCCCTATGAAGCCAATGATCCCCAGGGAGAGATATACATTAATCAAATAATCATACTAATTAATATTTTTAAATATAACTATCCTTAAGTGTTACCAAAGTGTACACGGTTCTATGAGGGTATATGGCATATGGGCAAATGATCTAGGAGATTCTTTTCTAAGGAAGTGATGATGGAATAGAGGTCTAAAGGATACTTACAAAGTACGTACATGAGGGTTTGGGGGAGGGGGTGATGCTGAGTGGAGGCAGAAAGAGCAGCATGAACAAAGGTACCACATTTTCAGACATATAAAACCTTCTGACTTACAGCAGTAACCAAACATAGGTCTAAGTGGTAAGCTATAAGATACCACCAACAAGATAGCTCAATGAAGTTCTTCCTTCCCTCTCTCAAAAATTTATAATCAACACCACCATAATAATTTCCCAAGTCCCCTGTAATCGATTCCATCCTCCTCCAGAAGCGATGGCAGGTGGGAAATGAAACAGAAAAAGATGCTCAAGTATTTTCACATGAGAGCATATAAAAATGTTGGTGTATTTCACACTCTCTGGTTTGGTGCAGAACCTTGCCTGACTCACAAGGTACAGAGGACACTATGTGATCAAAAATGATCTTAGGATATATTTACCCATTTCCTTAACAGATACTTTAGAGTATTTAGGTTCCAGCAGGCAACACACAGATGCAAAAGATGCAGTGAGGACTAAGACATGTGATGCCAGGGTACCTATCTCCGGTCCTCCATTTTATCTCATCCATACCCAACCTCTAACTGATACCGGAGGAGGCATCTCCATGGGCTACCACAAAAATAATATTAAAATAAACAGCAGAGGATGCCTTCAAATAAAAATGAAGGTAGTCAGAAGAAGTGAGGGCGAGAGGCAGAGACCGCTATCACCCAACGAGACAGAGGAGGTCTACAGCACCAGCAAGTCACCTTTTCTCAGTCACAGGAAGATGAGGAACAAGTTGGATAATAAGGTTCCAAATGAAATTTAGGATACTTTTCTACTTCTGTGAAAAATGCCACTGGAATTTTAATGGTGTTTCAAATAATCACTTTCGGTAGTATGAACATTTTCACATACTGTGTCTTGGGGTAATGTTCTTTGGGCTGATCTTGCTTGGAGTCCTTTGAGCTTCATGTACCTAGATAGCCACATCCCTCCCAAGATGTGGGAAGTTGGGGCGCCTGGGTGGCTCAGTTGGTTAAGCAACTGCTTGGCTCAGGTCATGATCCCGGAGACCAGGGATCGAGTCCCGCATCGGGCTCCCTGCTCGGAAGGAAGCCTGCTTCTCCCTCTCTCACTCCCCCTGCTTGTGTTCCCTCTCTAGCTATGTTTCTCTCTGTCAAATAAATAAATTTAAGAAAAAAAAAAAGATGTGGGAAGTTTTCAGCTATTATTTCTTTCAATAAAATTTCTGCCTCTTTCTCTCTTCTCCTTCCGGGACTCCCCTGAGGCAACTGTTTGTTCACTTGATGATATTCCATAATTCACAGAGCTTTTCTTCACTCTTTTTCATAAAAGGTATTTCTTTTAAAATATCCTTAACTAGGCTGACCAAGAAAACAGGAAAATATTTCCAATTACTAATATCTGGATTGAAAGACGATATTCCTACCAGCCATACAGAAATTAAATGGATTAAAAAGGAAAAGTACGAACAACACTATGGCAACAAATTTAACAACTTAGATGAAATGGACACATTTCTGGAACAGCACTAATTATGAAAACTGACTCAAGAATAAAAAAAATTTAATAGACCTATGACAAGTAAAGAAACTGAATTAGTAACTAAGAATTCTTCCAGAAAAGCCTAACCCTAAATGGCTTGAATGCTAAATTCTATCAATTACTGAGAGAACATAATATTAACCCTTTGCAAACTCTTTCAGAAAACAGAGAAGGGCACATCCCCCAACTTATCCTACGAGGCCTGTGTTACCCTGATTATCAAAACCAAATGCAGACAGTAAAAGAAAAGCCATAGTCCAGTATCTCTCATGAACATCGATGTAAAAATCCTTAACATATTGGTAAACTGGATTCAGCAATATGTTAAAAAGTATTATCCGCCATGACCAACTTGGATTTATCCTAAGAATGCAAGGTCTGTTAAATATCTCAAGTTCAATCAATGTAGTGCACCATATTAATGGAAATTTTTTTAAAGCCTCCTCATCATCTTCATAGATTCGGAAGAAGAACTTAACAAAATCCAACAACTATTCATGGTAAGAAACCCTCAAAAAGAGAAGAGGAGGATACGTTCTCAAAATGATGAAGGGTTTCTACAAAAAATCCCCAGCTGACACCACCGTCAGTGGTAAAAGAAAAAAACAAGACACAAAAAAAAACGAAAACTGAATGTTTTCCCTCTTAAGATCAGGAGCAAGGCAAGACTTTTAGCATTTCTATTCAATATTGTCCTAGAGATTGTGGTCACTACAATTTGGCAAAGAAAGAATCATTAATTAGTTAATTAATTAAAGCTATCCAGATAAGAAAGGAAGTAGAACTGTCTTTATTCACAGGTGACATAATACCTTATGTAGAAAATCCCTGAGGAGGTTAAAAAAAAAAAAAAACAAAGAATCCACCAAATGCAAGTTTCACTCATGAACTAATACTAGAAACAAAATGGAGAAAACGAGTCCATTCATAATACCATCAAAAAGAATAATGCATTTGGAAGTAAATTTAACAAAAGCAGCAGATTTGTATTCGGATGATCCCACAATATTCTCTGAAAGGATTAGAGAAGAGTTAAATAAAATGAGTGACATTCCAAGATCATGAATTAGAAGACTATTAGATCCAATACAATCCCCATGCACATACTAGCAGCAGATTTTTTTTATAAAAATTGACAGATTCTAGGGGCACCTGGGTGGCTCAGTTGGTTAAGCGACTGCCTTCGGCTCAGGTCATGATCCCGGAGACCCAGGATGGAGCCCCCACATCTGGCTCCCTGCTTGGCGGGAAGCCTGCTTCTCCTTCTCTCACTCCCTCTCTCACTGTGTTTCTCTATGTTATTTATAAATAAATAAAATCTTTAAAAATAAATTGACAGATTCTAAAAGCTGTATGTGAAATGCAAAAGATATGGAATAGCCAAACTACTTCTGAAATAGAAAAACAATGTTGCAGGGCTTACACTACCCAATTTCAGACTTAACAGAAAGCTATAGAAGTCAACCAAGTGTGGTATTAAGTAAGAACAGACATGTCGATCAGTGGAACACAACTAAAAGTTCAGAAATAAGCCCTTGCATTTTTGTCAACTGGTTTTTGACAAAGATACCAAGAAAAATCAATAGGGAAAGAGTAGCCTTTTCAGCAAATGATGCTGGGAAAATTTAGTATCCGTATGCAAAACAGTGAACTTAAAGCCTTACCTCAAACCACACAAATATTCACTCAAAATGAATCACAGACAAAAATGTAGGAACTAAAACTACAGAACTTTCATTAAAAAAAAAAGGACTGGAGGAAATATTTGTAACTTTAGGTTAAGCAATGAGTTCTTAGACACAGCACCATTTTTTCCTATGAGCCATAAAAGAAAAACATGGATAAACGAGACTTCATTAAAATTAAAAAACCTTTGCATTCTAAAAGACATCATTAAGAAAATAAAGACACACCACAGACTGAAAGAAAATATTTTCAAATCATGTATATGATAAAGGTCTTGTATCAAGAATACATAAAGAACTCTTACAACTCAATAATAAGAAATACCAACAACTCAATTGAAAAATCGTTAAAAAGACTCAGTACGTATTTCACCAGAGGTGACCTCCACGTGGCTACTAAGCACCTGACAAGGTGCTCTCACTATTAGTCATGAGGGAAATGAAGATCGAAACCACCGTGATACCAATTACACACTCAGCAGAATGCCTATAACAAAAAAGACAAGTACTGGCAAGGAACTGGAATTCTCATTCATTGTTGATGGGGAATGTGAAATGGCAAGGCCACTTTGGAAAACAGTTGGGCACTTTCTACTCCTAGGTATCTACCCAAGAGAAATTAAAATGTGTCCCCACAGGGCGCCTGGGTGGATAAGTGGGTTAAGCCTCTGCCTTTGGCTCAGGTCATGGGATCGAGGCCCGCATCGGGCTCTCTGCTCAGCAGGGAGCCTGAGTCCCCCTCTCCTCTGCCTGCCTCTCTGCCTACCTGTGATCTCTCTCTCTGTCAAATAAATAAAATCTTTAAAAAAAAAAAAAAGTCCCCACAGATACTTTTGCATGAATGTTTATAGGATTATTTATAACATAACAAAAGGCAGAAGCAACCCCAATGCCCTCTGGCTGGTGGATGCATACACAGACTGTGGTATATGCAAACAACAGAATAATATTTGGTGAAATGAACATATGAAACACTGATACACACTCTGACGCAGATTAACCTCAAAAACGGTATCCTAAGTGAAAGAGGCCAGACTTGAGAGATTACGTATTATATGACTCCACTAATGTGAAATGTCCAGAAAAGGCAAATCTATCGAGAGAGAAAGCATACCCGTGGTCACCTGGGGGTGGGAAGCCATAATTGACTAGGAATAGATTGGGGGGAATTTTTTCGAGGTGATAAAAATGTTTTAAAACTGCCTTGTGGGGGCGCCTGGGTGGCTCAGTTGGTTAAGCGACTGCCTTTGGCTCAGGTCATGATCCAGGAGACCCGGGATCAAGCCCCACATCAGGCTCCCTGCTCGGCAGGAAGCCTGCTTCTCCCTCTCTCACCCGCCCCTGCTTGTGTTCCCTCTCTGGCTGTGTTTCTGTCAAATAAATAAAAACCTTAAAAAAAAAAAAAACTGCCTGTGGTGATGGTTGCAAAAATTTGTGCATTTACTAAAAAGTCATTGATTTGACAATGAGTGGATTTGATGATTTGTAACCTGTACAGCATTAAATGTGTATAAATAGAAAAGGTAATTAAGCCACACACACCCCACCACCATATACACAAGCCCACCCAATCAATATATCTAGTCCTCTGTACGGCTTGCTGTAACCACCAACCTTTCCTTTCAACAAGGGGTAGGAGAGTCTAGTGAGAAGAGGGGTCTTTGAAGTTGGAGAGGTTCTAACCTCCTCTCCGAATAATCCTCCCCGAACAAGATTGGAAGAATTTAAAAGTGAAGCAAACAGCACATTGGGGTCAAAGAAGAGTTACTCGCATATATTTTTAATGTCTTCAAGGCTAGAAAGTTAGTCTTTATGCCGAATAATAAATAAGCATGTCGGCAGACGGGCAATGTCCTGTGAGACCTTCCTGCCTCAGCTGGCATTTAGTCAGGCCACAGGGGACAGGAGCACCTCCAGGGGTAGGAGGAGGCAGAGGATGGAGAGTAGGAGGTCTTCCCAAGCGTGGTAAAATCTCTCTTCTCTGAACTATCAGAGCAGAAGGAACCCTCTTTTATATGATAAAATAACTTCTCAGTTCCAAAAGGGGAACTAGAGATTTTTTTCCTCTCTCCATGATTTGGCCTTTAATTATAACAAACTCTTAATAAATACTTAATAAATACTGTGTTCGGTACTGCTCCAAGTACTTTATTCTTTTCATTCTTTAAATTTTTACTTTTGAGAGACAGTGCATGCACATGTGCACAAGAGCCAGAGGGGGAAGGGCAGGAGAGGGAGAGAGAATCCCGAGCAGGCTCCACATTCAGGACAGAGTCAGAGGCCTCTAACGCAAGACCCTGAGATCATGACCTCAGCCAAAATCAAGAGTCGGATGCACAACCCACTGAGCCACCGAGGTGCCCTCCAAGCATTTTATATATATTAACTAATTTAATGCTCATGACAGTCCAAGGAGGTCAGTTCTATCTCATTCCCCTTTACAAACGAGGAAATGGGACCACCAAGAGGGTAGTAAGTAACTTGCCCAAGATCACACAGCAAGGTGGTATAACAGAGCTAGGATTTGTCCAGGCAGATAAGGCATTCTAGAGTTCCTTTTCTAAAGCCCTCGACCTCTTGTACTCAGAGGCAGTAAATCTCAAGGTGTGAGAAATATATAAATCCTTTTTAATGCTACCTCCTGCTTTCTTCTAGAAAGAAGAAGAAAAGAAAAGAAAAGAAAAAACAAGTGGAACTAAGCATTACAGTTTCTTTCCCTTGCAGGTAAGACAGGTATGTCCTAATAGCAGATGGGGGTAGGATACAGTTGTTCCAATCGCCTGTGGGTCCCAGAAGAAACTGTTTTACTTTTTTTCTTGCCTTCTTGGAACCCAACTTTCTGAGGCACAACCTCAGGGCGGGGAAAGTGTCCTGGTTTCTCACCGAGTCTTCCCAGCTACTGGACCCCTGAGTTCTGATCTGACTTACAGGAGGGGCCAGGCATCTATAGGTTCCAAAGTATAGGGGAGCCTGGGTGGCTCAGTCATTAAGCGTCTGCCTTCGGCTCAGGTCATGGTCCTGGAGTCCTGAGATCTAGCCCTGCATTGGGCTCCCTGCTCGGCGGGAAGCCTGCTTCTCCCTCTCTCACTCCCCCTGCTTGTGTTCTCTCTCTAGCTGTGTTTCTCTCTGTCAAATAAATAAAATCTTAAAAAAAAAAAAAAAAAAAAAAAGGTTCCAAAGTACACAGCTAGCATTTGGCATCACTCCTGCATCTGCCACACAGCACTGGCCCCTTAACTCAAGTACTGTAAGGTGGCGTCAACCAGCTTTATATTTCAGACCTACGGTCTCTGGTTATTTTGAGGGCACCTTGGCAACCAAAAAAGCAAAGAGGGAAGCCTTTTGTGGAAGACTGTATTCTCAGCTCAATCCTTCAGTCCTTACGGGACACATGTCCCTTGTCATGGGATTCTGTGTTCCCTTACACAAAAGGTGCAGGCAGGCTGTATTTCCTACCCCTTTACTTTGGGGTTCATATGACTTGGCTGCGCTGATAGCGTGAGGCACATGTGACCACGTGCGGGTTCCAAGCCTAGGTCTTCGGAGAACTCCATGTTTCTGCTTTGTTCTCTTAAGCCTCAATTAAGTATCAAGAGAACTTCCCCGGAGAGCCTCTGCCTGCTCCTCCAAGCCAAAGAACAAACATACCCAATCAGCCTTGAGCCCAGGGCTCACGGAGCAGCTAAGCCCAGCCAAGATCAGCAAATTCCTGCCAACCCACAGGCCACAAGTGATAATGGGTCATTACTGTTTTCAGGGTGGTTGGTTACACGGCAACAGTTAAGCAGTGCACTTTGTTACAATGTGGCTCTTGCTTGGGGGGGCCAGGGCGGGATGGTCCTAGGCACCAGTGACCAGGACATCAGCATGGAGCTCAGTTTGGTCTCTCCCCTGTTATAAACGAGAAATGTGGCCCGAAGAGGGGAACTGACGAACTGACGTGTCAGCCAGTGCTCTCTGACGGAAACCCATATCCATCCTGTGTCTTCCTAACTGAGCTCACTGACATCCAAGATCCTGGATGTCAATCAAATAATCCAAAACCCCAAGATTTTACTCAGCAGTATTATATTCACTTGCTAGGGCTGCCGTAACTAAGTCCTCAACGACAGGGATTTATTTTCTCACAGCCCTGCAGGCTCAAGTCTGAGATCCAAGTGCCCGCAAGGCTGGTTTCTTCTGAGGCCCCTTCTTGCCCTGCAGGAGGCTATCCTCCTGCCGTGTCCTCACAGGGTCCTTCCTTCTGTACCCATCTGTGTCCTGATCTCTGCTTCCTAGAAGGACACCAGTCATAGCTGACAGGGCCCCACCCTCCTTGGCTTCATCTTAACTGAACCACCTCTTCTTAAAGACCCTGTCTCCAAATACAGTCCCATTCTGAGGTGCTAGGGATTAGGGTTTCAGCAGACAAATCTGGGGGAGTGGGGGGAGGGGCACACATGTGCCTTGAACAAGAAGGCACTTCTGCTCAGTGCTGCGGCAAGTGTTCAACGAGGAAACACGTCATAATCGGAGACTCGGTCTTGCTCTTGATTCGTACCCCACCCCCGAGCATCTGGCACTGTAACCTGTGATGGAGCTCGTGAGGCCCACCCCTGAGACAGGGCAACAATGACACCCCAAATAGTTAGGGGGCAGCACGGTTTGGTTCTTGACAAGCGGGGACCTGGGGACCAGGAGGTAAGTAAGAAGGGCTGTTGGCTCAGTTCTGTCACTCACCTGCTATACGGGACTCCCAGCAAGTCCCTCCCGGTCTCTGGGTCCCCGCTTCCTCATCCAGCTGACGTGAGCATACAGGATAGGGTTGCTTTCGAACTACAGTTCTCGATTCTGGCTGCATTTTATTCTTATCTGGGGAGCATATTTTTGAAAAAGGAACCCAGATGCCTAGAGAAATAGCTGACTGCTCAGTCCAGGGTTAATGCAGGGGAAGTACAAGATGAGCCTGAAACATCTTATTGTTGCAGAGTGTAAGTATGCAAGAAACCAAGGGGAAGGCAAGAAACCAAGGGGGAATGCTAGGAACTGAATTGTGCCCTGCCCCCTCCCTCACCCCCATACTCTTCTGTTTAAGCCCTAACCTCCAGCGTGAGGATATTTAGAGATGGGCTTTTAGGAGGTACAATTAAGGTTAAATCATAAGGGCAGGTCTTAATCTGATAGGATTACTGGCCAGACAGGAACAGGAAGCTATTCCTCCTCTCTTTCTCTGTCTCTCTCTCTCCCACCACCCCCCACCCTCCTGCCATCCATGCACCCATGTCCAAACACAAGTACAGGCACCTAGGAAAGGCCATGTGGACTTTGACCACCAGAGCCAAGCCAGACTCTGACCACCTTGGAACCCTGATGTTGGACTTCCAGCCTCAAATTGTAACTATAAATTTCTGGGCTTTAAAACCCCCAGGCTAAGGGATTTTGTTATGGCAGCCCTAGCTCACTAAGAAACATGTCAAAAGAGCAGAAGGACTGGGCTGAAGAGGGACTGATTGGCCAAACCTGGGCAAGTTCAAGCATAAAAATAAATGATAGTAGCGGACTACAGGCCAGTGAAAACAATAAGAATCCTAAGTCCATACTGATATAAATAAATGAAGAAACTCTTCCTTTTTGCAGATTACCAACCAACAAAAACGATATACTCAGAGAACATCAACAGAGGCTAAAACTCATGGGGGACAGGTGTGTACACAACGTTACCTCATCTCTCTGCACATCGCTCGTTAACCACACACAGGAGAACAGTAGCAGCAGTAAAGACAGCACATGCTACCTCAAGCAAGGAAGCCCAGTGAGTCTCACCAATACTGGGACCACCTGACACCCCACACCTCATGCTGAGGGGAGAGCATGTGGCTTCTGTGATGTTCCTGCCAAAACGTGTCAAGGAAATGGGGCAAAATGTAAACAACTGGTGAATCTAGATAAAAGGCATCTAGGAGTTCTTTCTACTATCCTTCCAACTTTTCTGTAAACTTCATTTACATCATATATACAGTTTAAGAAAATAAATGGCTCCAGGTCCCATGCGACACTTGCACAATCAGATTCTCCAGGTCTGGGGACAAGTCATGTATGTATTTGTTTTCAGGGTGTTGTTTAAGCTCCGCAGGTGATTGCAATGTGCTTCCTGGGCGGAGAACTCCTACAGGTCAGTGAAGACACTTACAAACTGACCTTCTCTGGACCAGTGCACAACAAGGTGAACAGTCGACTTCAGTGTGGCTCACTGGGAAGCCCCGGCCAGCAGCAGCATCGTGTTAGAACTTGTTAGAAATAGACATCCTCGGGCCACACTCAGACCTAATGAATCAGGCCCACTGAAGGTGGCTTCAGCAAGCGTTCCGGAAGGCTTTTCTGCTCACTGAAGTTTGAGAACCATACTCTGGACTTTTTCTCAATAATTTTTAAGGGGACCGCCTGTATTCCTCTTTTCCTAAGTTTGCTTTAACTTTCAGTTGGGGTTTAAAAAGAGATTACATAAGATAAAATTTACTATCTTCACATTTTTATGTATAGTTCAGTAGTGTTAAGTACATTTACAGTGTCGTCCAACAGGGTTCCCGTATTTTTTTTTTTTTTTCAACTTGCAAAACTGAAACTCTGTGCCCAGGAGACCAGTGCTCACTTCCCCTGCCCCACAGCCCCTGGTAAGCCCTCCCTACTTTGTCTTTCTATGAAATTTGACAACTCCAGATACTTTATCTAAGTGGAATCATATGGTGTTTGGGTTCTTTCACTTAGGATAACACCCTCAAGGCTTATTCATATTATAGCATGCAACACTGTTTCTTTCCTTTTTTTTTTTTTTTTTAAAGATTTTATTCATTTGACAGAGAGAAACACAGCCAGAGAGGGAACACGAGCAGGGGGGGTGAGAGAAGAAGAAGGGAGCCTGATGTCAACCGAGCCACCCAGGCACCCCTGGTTTTTTTCCTTTTATAAGGCTGAATACTATTCCACTGTCTGTATACACGTCATATTTCTCTATCCAACCGTGGATGGACACTTGGGCTGCTCCCACCGCTTGGCTGCTGTGAATACGATGCCATGATCACGGGTGTGCAACCTCAACTCGAATATTTATACAAATCACCTGTGAAAGAGGGCTAAACTATAGATCATGATTTGCGAAAGCATGGTGGTAACTCCCAGATTCTGCATTTTTAACAAGGTCCCTGGTGATGCAGTGGGTCTGCAGACCCCATTTTGAATACCAAAGGTCTAGACCCAATGAGAGCGGATAAAGGAGCTCAGAAAAGTTTTAAATAAGTGTAGACACCAAGCCCCAGATCACCTTCTCCAAATGTCCACCAGCGGACAAAGTCCAGGGACAAGAGTGCACTCATGCATTTAGCCTCCACTCTTCCAACCGATGCCAGACACCCCCTCTTTTTTTCTTCCACTGCAGGTCTGCACCCCTCTCACCACCCTTGCTAGAACAACCAGTGACCCCCTGAAACGAACCTGTCTTCTCCATCACTCTCATGCCAGGCTCCCCAAGCCTGCCCTGGAAACAAAGGACTAATTGACAGAATGAACCAATTCAGGGTCGTCTACTGGAGAAGGCTAGAACTCTTTCCCAAGCATGAGTCTGTAATACTTGGTGTTAACTGTGATGGTTTTTAAGTGCTACAGGGATACAGAGATAAATAACATTAAACCACGTGGTGAGAAAGCTGATCCTCCCTTTCAAGTCCGTTTCAACCCCTCTGAAAGCATCAAGGAAAAAGTCCCGAACACTCTACATCACTTGCTGATCCCCGTTTCGAACAGAGACCAGGCCTCGGGCTCAGAGCCTTAGGCAGGCGGCAGTCTCCAGCTAGGAATGAAAAGCATGTTTGGTCTTTGTTGTACTTATTTTTGTGCTTACTTCCTATTTGTGGGAAGTGATACTGATTTTCCATGTACGGCTCTGATGCCAAGTTGTTTTTAAAATAAATGTACTTAAATTTAAAAGCAAATGATTTAAAGCACACATTAAACAAATAACCACAGAGATATTTGAAGTTGGAAATCTGAGAAAGGAGGACCTAGGCCTCTTCCCTGGGCATGTTCTCACCACACACATGACCCTGCGTCGAAGAGGTGACACCCTCCTGTGATCTAACCCACGAGGCAGCAGGGAAGGAAAAGAGCCTCCAGCCAGCCCAGAGTACCTGTTTCAGTAGAGGAGGCAGCTGGGGACTGGCTGGGGACTGCCCTTCCTTCTGGTCCCTGAAACTCTGGGGACCCTGGATTCTCCGGAGCCACAGGAGGAGAGCAGTGGAGACAGGAGAGGGAGGATACCTGTGGCCAGATCCTTAAACATCAGACCAGCTTCCCGCACATTCTCTCTTAAACTCCCCCACCTACGGGAATTTGGATCAAAGCAAAGAGCTTTCTAAAATTCTCCAGACCGTGCACTTCTGACCAAAGATTTCCTCCTTGACCTTAAAGACTTATAAAGGGCATCATTACGGGTAATTGCAAAACCATTATGAAAATCAACCACCTATTTTGAGATGACTCCATATGTTCAGTATAAAAGATACTTACTCTACAGTTTTTGGTGTTTTCATTCCAATAGGAGCTTCTTTTAATGCTGTGAGCAGCATTACAATTTTAAGAGAGAGAAACATTCTCAGTAATTAAATGCAAATCACCAGAGCTCCAAATTCAAGGCCCTGTCTCCGGAGTGAGTGCACCTAGTTTCAGCACTGGGGGAAATAACTCTCAGGAAAGAGGATGTTATCCTTCCTCCCTCTCTCCCACCCCCCTCCTCAGCTCACTTGTGCTACCCTGGCTTAAGGAAAATGGGGAAGCAGGTGCTCATTCACAAGGCCGTGCTAACTGGAGCTGTTTTCTTCCAAGTGCGGGATGAGTCAGAAGAGATCTGTTCACGCGCTGCTTCCCAGTCCTGCTCTCTCTGCAGTTCTGATTTGCTGCCTTGTTTACAAAGGCCAAGAGACAGAATCCAAGTAACTTGCTTCAAAGGCTGAACGCCAGTGCTACTTCCCCCAGAACGCTGTCAGGACCCTCCCTCACTTTCTTTCCCACGGAGGGAGGTCACAGCGTTCTCAGCTCAAGCACAGGGCTGCAACAGCTGGCCTTTCTTTCTTTCTTTCTTTCTTTCTTTTTTTTTTTTTTAAGATTTTATTTATTTATTTGAGAGAGAGTGAGTGAGAGAGAGCATGAGAGGGGAGAAGGTCAGAGGGAGAAGCAGACTCCCCGAACAGCTGGGAGCCCAATGTGGGACTCGATCCCTGGACTCCAGGATCATGACCTGAGCTGAAGGCAGTGGCTTAACCAGCTGAGCCACCCAGGCGCCCCAACAGCTGGCCTTTCAACCAGCTTCTTGTGCACCTGCTAGGGGCAAAACCCAAAACGATGAAGAATGATAATTGTCTCCCTTTCTGGAGCTTAGAGTACAGGGAGGCAGGAGCTACTCCAACAGTTCACCAACGTAGGCGGAATGTCACCAATCGTAGCGAATGCTATCCAAGCGCAAGAAAGGGCTGGACTAGCCAAGGAGGAAGAGTGGGGAATGCCAGGTGCGAAGGGCCTGTGTCAGAAAGGAGCAGGGGACCATCAGGGGAGCTGCAAGGGACAAAAGTGTGACTTGTGCAGGGAGCAAAGGAGCAGGGGAGAGATGTGGCTGCAGCAGTAGCTGGGACGAGCCACACAGCACGTGGACGACCACGGAGGTCCCACTGATTCCAATCACAGCAAGGGAGCCATCCAAGGGAGGGTCAGCAGGGGAACGACAGGATGGGTTTGCATTCGGAAAGATGCCCGGCTGCAGTGCACAGGTGGGTTTGAGAGAGAGCTAAGACATGGGGGAGAGCAGTCTGAGGACCTGGATGGTTCTGGCAAGAGCTGCGGAGGGGCTGGGCCACCAAGGGGATGGCGGAGACGGAGACAGGTGCTTGCACAGGTTGTTGGAGGTCGGTCCAGTCACTTCTCTCCACCCTCCCTTTCCACACCCATACAGCAGGAGTCACAACACACAAACCTGCTAATGAAATGAGCTGACCCGGGGCAGCTGGCCCATCATTAGGACTCAATAAATGTCAGCAATTATTATAATGATGTTCTTCTCTGCACCTCTCAAGACCCTTGTCCATTAGCCTTCTCGGGGATTTTGTGTCCGCACTTCTCATTTCATCTGCCAGCTCTCAGTTCTTCGAAGGCAAGGTCCCCGCTGGATTCACTGGACAGCAAAGCAGGCTGCCCACCAGGGTGACTAGCGCCGGGCAGGGAACTCCGCCAGCCTCCCTAATCTTGTCAGTTGATCCATCATGGACCTGCTGGCCTCCGGGTGTGCCTTCCATGGAGGCTCCACTCGGGTCCGCCTTCCAAAACGGCTGACTCAGCTCTCCAGTGAGATGCCTTCCAGATCATTTTCGCTTTGGAGCTGAGGCCACGCTCTCCCCAGGCAGTCCCCAGCCAGTGACCAAGCACGGCGGGGACAGTGGGGCCTGGCCATTCCTGTCCAGTCTAGGATTCCTCCACTGGGTGACGTCACCTCTTCCCCACAGCTTTCTCTTGGGTTGGCGGAGACTTTGTCAGATCTGCATCTCAGTCTCCTCTGCCCAATCCTCCTGGATCCCTCCCTTGTTTTATTTCTCACAGGCATCTACCTACCCACCCCACCCCTCTCAACACACCTCCAGCACTCCAGACACAGCCTCTGCTTCTTGGAGGAGGCAACGGGCCCACCCTGGGGAGAAGGGAAATAAACCCCTAAGACATGAAAGGCATAGAACAGAAGGAGATGAGCTAACTAATTCAGCACGGTCTGCTCAAGGATTAAAAACTCAAAGATCTATAAAAGAGAACGGTCTAATTAATTAACTTGGCTCAAATTACCAGGAAGCCTTCTGAGTAATAGCAGATGTTGGGGTTCCAGGAAAGATGGCTGCCCGCTTTTGGCCAGAATCCCAGGGGTCATTTAGGGCTGTGATTAGATAGTTCTTCTCTCCTCCTGGCCAACACCTCTAGATCCATTATTTTGGATACCAATTATAAACGTGGGACAAAAGCTTAATCTTCCAGCAAGGAAAACCCAGGGATGTCCATCTCCTCTACTTCTCCCTGCCTTGAAAATCAGTAAGACTCTCAGGCTAAGAGGAATCAGATGAGGAGAAGGAAAAAAAACACCATACCCAACCCCTAATAGACCTTCCACATCTCCTATTGGAGACGCAGAACTACTGTAAGAGGGAATTGTTGTTGCTATGATTTGGGGGATAGTTTAGCAGGTTGGGGGAATCCACTCAAAGTTTAGTATAGTCTCAATTTCTAGGACATCAAGTCACCTTCGAGAAGACAACGGAGACAGGCAACACCGGCAACAGGGCAGGAATCTTAAACACAACGGTAGCAACTAGTATTTCTGAAGCAACCTGTATGTTCCTAGCACAGGGTGAGGCATTTTGACATACTTAATTCATCTGCTCATCACAGGACCTTCCTGTGTCATTGGTAAGCCTATCACCCATTTTTTCAATGAAGACTCAAGGGCTCAAAGAGGTGAGGTAACTTGTTAGAGGTCACAGAGCTAGGAAGCAGAGCTACGATTCAAACTGAGGTCTCTCCAGAATCAGACTACATTTCTCATCTTTCCCCCAACAATCTAGAACTCTCTTTTGCTGGGATTTCACTTGTTCTCCAAGACAGACCCCACGCATAGACACACACGGATGCTTTGGTTGCTGGGTCATGTGAACGTGACAAACACTGATCATCTACTCTGAGCCACACCTTGTGCCAGACAAGGGAAAGAAAGGAATGGATGATGTCTGACATCCAGAAGCTCAAGGACCAGTGGAGGAGATGCTGTGCAACAGTTTCTCTTCTGCTCTCGCATGGGAGACCCACCCTCAACACCCAGGGACAACATTTTTTTAAAGATGAAGGACATAGACTTGTCCAAAGATGAATCTCTAGTCATAGTAAAGCTTCAAGCTCAAGCCAGGTGTGTCAAAGTATCACAGACTCTACTTCACCACCGCCGAAAGAAGCAACACGCATGGGGACAGGGAGGGCTCTCCTTGCACAAGTCAGGAGGCAACTTCCAGACATTTTGCAGAACAGAAAAAAAGAGGCGTCTCTGAAGGGCGGTGATCAATCATTTCAGCCATTTTAAGTGAGACCAGAATAGATCCAAAGAGAATCACGACCGCACATCATTCTCACAGTCAACAGTATTAACTTAACCTCCAGAATATTTCTCCTTGAAACTCTATGGCCATGGTTCTAGAGTTTGGGGGTCAGGGGTACCAGGAGACACTAGTTTAGGCAGCTGAAGCGATATGTGTCTGCATGACGGGACTATTGCCAGATGTCCTAATAACCTCACCGAACCTGAGGTTACACACATGCAAGTCAAACCCAACAAACGCCCACTGGAGCTTCCATGACAAATATGCCTTCAGCCTGCTGACCCTCAAAGACGAAGACCTCTGAACTTAATGAGTCCACCCGTGGCTCTTCTCTGTACTTTTTGGAGCCAGATTTGATCTCTTTTGTGTTCTGCTGTTCCCTTGAGATTTTAGAGCACCATGGAACACATATAAAGCCTCTCAAATAATTGAAATATAGCAAGCTACTAAATCTTCTCCCTCCCCATTTTTCTCCACTCCCAGAAATACATTTACCCTTCTGCTGATGTTCCTAGGAAGCCATTTCCAGCAGCCCGCACTCCCCCCAAGACATCTTCCTCTGAACAAGCTCAATCTATCGCTGTCCTTAAAATACAGAACCCAGAAATGAGCCAAAGAAAACCTATTTGTGAAGGAGCTCTGAAAACTACAATATATTAGACAGAAGCAAAAGAATTCCCCCCACCCCCAACCCAGAACCAAGCAAGAATGAAAACAACAGTTCTCTTAATACAAACCAGTTTGAAGAAACTATTAAATTCATTCATTCATTTGTTCATTCATTTTTGCAGATCTGTGCTGGTTCTAGAACTGTTGGGCTAAGGAAAGAGCAGGCCATTGGATGGCAAAGAAACTCAACCTTTATTGGTCATTATTAAGGTTCAGTCCATGACCCTCTTCTCTTCCCTTCCTCCATAAGAGTGATCTTATCTACCTCCAGTGAAGCTCCCAGAATGTTCAGCTGCTACCAGGCTCTAGACTGCTTCCTTGACATTTCCATCAGGATCACCTGCAGCCTCCTCCAACCCAACAGGTTCAATAAAAAAAACTCCTCTCCTCTCCCTCTTAAAACTAACCTCTACTTCAGTGCATGGTACCACGATCCTCCCACATGCCCAAGAAGAAACTGGGATTCTCACCTCCTTCTTCTCCCTCATACCCATGCCCAGTCACTATGCCTCTTTTTTACTATACACATCCATCCATCCATCCATCCATCCATCCATCCATCCATCCATCCACTTTTCTCATTTCTCTCTTGGCCCAACTGCCTGTAATCTCTCAGCTGGACAAGCTCAGTAACATCCTAGCTTTTCTTTCTGCTCCCATGGTTGTCCCCTACAGTTCATTCCCCACTAGCAACCAGAGATGTTTTCTTTTTTTTTAAGATTTTATTTTTATTTGACAAAACGAGAGAACACAAGCAGGGGGAGCACCACAGGGAGAGGGAGAAGCAGACTCCCTGCCGAACAGGGATTCCTGATGTGGACTTGTCCCCGGACCCTAAGATCTCATGATCTGAGCCAAAGGCCGATGCTTAATAGACTGAGTCACCCAGGTGCCCCTGGAGACATCTTTTAAAGAACAAAAATGCTCAGATCATGGTCTTGGGGCCCTGGGATTGAGCCCTGCATCAAGCGCCCTGCCCAACAGGAAGGGTGCTCTCTTTCTCAAATAAATAAATAAAATATTTTTGAAAAAGAAAAATATGGGGCACTTGGGTGGCTCAGTTGGTTAAGTGACTGCCTTTGGCTCAGGTCATGACCCTGGAGTCTGGGAATCGAGGCCCTCATTGGTTCCCTACTCAGCAGGAAGCTTCTTTCTTCCTCTGACTTTCTTGTTCTGATTCTCTCAAATAAATAAAATCTTTAAAAAAGTGGGCACCTGGGTGGCTCAGTGGGTTAAGCCTCTGCCTTCAGCTCAGGTCATGATCTCAGGGTCCTGGGATCAAGGCCCACATGCTGAGCAGAGAGCCTGTTTCCTCTGCTCTCTCTCTCTGCCTGCCTCTCTGCCTACTTGTTGTGGTCTCTCTCTGTCAAATAAATAAATAAAATCTTTTAAAAAAATTTATAAAAAAGAAAAATATGTCTATTTCCTGCCTAAAACAAACCTTCACGCATCTCCCCAAGTAGCCTGTGCTTACCCCTATATGGCCTGGACTCGCCAGAGACCACCAGTATCATTCCATTCCTCCACTCCCACTCCCTGATCTTCAGCATCATCATTTTGACCTTTCAGTTCTTTAAACGCACCATATTCCTTTCAACCACAGGGCCTTCGCACGTGTTGGCGCGCTTGACTCCTCTGCCACTCTCTCTTCCAACCCACGTCTGTACGTAGCTAACTCCTCATTACCCTTGAGAAGTGGTCCAAACATCACTTCCTTAGAGAAGCCTTCCTTGAGCACCACCTTCTACCTGGAGACCCCTCTTCAAAGCAGCCTGCAATGCCCACGCACTGCAATATGGCAATTACAATTAAATCATTTGTTGCATTTTTCATTACATAGTATTTCTCTCCTATGAGACTGGAAATTCAATGAAGGCTGAGACTTGCATTCCCAAATATCCCGCAGGACTAGCGCCTTGCACTGTACAAAACAGGTGACCAATAAAAGGATGAACAGGGGTTCAAAATCAGAAAGTACAGGTATGGAAGATATACATAAGAGAAAAACTGTGACTCAACTCCAGCAAAAATACAAAAGCTGGGTAAGAAAGTTGAGTTCGAACTTTTCCTTTTAACCAGCTTACGTATATAGACACAAGCATGATTCAGGCATGGTTATGAACTATTTATATTTCAACCTTGAGCTCCCAAAAGAATCTCATCAAATATGATGCTCATTTTTCATAACTCCTGGAGAAACTCTCTTTCCCGCATCCTCTCCTAACCCCGAAAGAAAGAGAATGGGAGGTGGGCAGAGAATTCAGAACACGATGTTTGGTGGTGCACTTTTTGTTTAGGATTTGTGTTCTGCTTTGCCTTTTTTTTTTCCTTCAAAGATTTTACGTATTTCAGAAAGACGGACAGAGAGAGCAGGCAAAGGAACGGAGAGAGGGACAAGCAGACTTCTCACAGAGTGCAGAGCCCATCTCACAACCCCAAGACCATGCTCTGAGCTGAAATGGAGAGTCAGATGCATGACTGACTGAGCCCCGCAGGCTCCCCCACTTTTTTCTTTCGCCAAGAACCCAGCATGAAGGTGATGCTCCTGCCGTCATCATTCTATTTCCCTACTGTGGAGGAGAGTCTGTGTGGTCCATCCCCCTCATTTACTGAGGTATCCCCAGCACCTCAAACAGCAGTAGACACTCAATAAATACATGGTAAATGAACGCTTTCAGATGTGAGCATTGCATGAGCATTTTCAGTTGTGTTATCCCCGGTGACTCGCAGGGGGCCCCAAATAGCATAGGAATCCCAAACACACTACTGGGATAGATAGTTTCATGAAATAACTAAATAAAAATACGCAGTAAGCTACATTAATACTCTTATGCCACCTAATTTCCATTTGATGAAATGCATTATTTTACTTGGGGAGCTCACATGCGTATGATTTTAGCTACAGGGAGGAATGGTGTCCCCTGTGTGTGTATATATGAGTGTATAGGTATTTTTTTCCACTTACTGCCTGCTTTGGGTCACCCACAGAATAATGCCAAGTTTCTACACCGAGTCCTGATTCCCTAGAGGAAAAATCCAAGGAACTTATCAATAAATAAATACTCAGCCTTAAAAATTGGTAAGACAATCCCTCAGCCCCTGGCAAGTCAACATGTCAGATCCAAACACATGTATAAGTGCTCCAGCCCGTGCCAGGAATGGAAGAGAAATGGGACACATTTCCAAGTCCTTGGTGAGCTCAGAGTCTACAAGGAAGGCTGATGGGCAAGCCAAAATAAAATAAAATGAAAAGACAACACCGTGTGATAAGCAGTATAAGAGAGGCACATGGTCAGTGTTATCAGAGCACAGAGGAGACATAAAAGCCTGAGGTCGACTTTTAATTAATTGCCAAAAAAAATGTCTTTGGTCTTCTCTGCCAAGATTAAAACAGTGCTGCCTCAGGTCCATGGCCCATAGTCATGGTCCCAAAGGATCCAGGGTTCATCCCAAATCTTTTCTGTAGATGAACCTTGGAAATGTTGTTCACCAGGTTCTGGAACCCTGATAAAGGGCCTAAGGATCTTCACCCAGCAATGCTGACTACAACAGTTAAAACCTGAAGCTAGTCCTCCAGAGAGGAAAAGCCTGACCCTTTAGTGAAGCTTCCAAACCCCTCCAAAGTAGCAGTGGGCACTGTCTTTCTGCAGACACAGAAAAATGGGGGAGCGGCGGGGGGAGACCTAGGGAGCACACAAAAGCCCAGAGAATTTTGGCCTGTGAAGTGTCATCCCAGGCTCGGTGGTAGGATCTGATGACCCAATGTTAACAGAGATATTAAAAATATACAAAGAGAAGGAAACTGCATTTTAAAATCACAGTGGGGGCCCCTGGATGGCTCAGTCGGTTAAGCATCTGACTCTTGGTTTCAGCTCAGGTTGTGATCTCAGGGTCCTAAGGTCAAGTCCCACATGCTGCTCTGCCCTCAGCAGGGAATCTGCTGAACATTCTCTCCCTCCTCCTCTCCCTCTCCTAGCTCATGGGCATGCTCACTCTTTAAAAAAAAAAAAAAAAAAAAAAAGATCACGAAGGCAGGATCACTATGACCCCAGCCCTCAGATGCAGCAGCAGCCATGATAAACATAAAGAATCTTAATGCCACGGGAATTCCTGAGGGCATTCTAAATAAATAAAGCAAGCTAAAAGTTACAGAGCAGACCACTGTGTTAAAATCTTTTCTTCGGCCTCCTTGTACACATGGAATTATAGAGAAAGACCTGCACTCCCAAGAATTCTACCTATAAAGGCAGGCATCCACCCCCATCTAACATCCAAAGTAATGAGCATTCTAGAGCAAGAAATTAATGCAAATTTTTTTTGGCTTGGGTTTTTTTTATCTAAACTCCTGTTAAAAGAGCTCTTTATTATTATTTTTTAAAGATTTTATGTATATATATATGTATATATACACAAATATTTATGTATTTATTTGAGAGAGTGGTGCAGGAACACAAGCAGTGGGGGGAGTGGGAGAGGGAGAAGCAGGCTTTCTGCTGAGCAGGGAGGCCGATGCAGGGCTCAATCCCGGGACCCTGGGACCATGACCTGAACCGAAGGTAGATATTTAACAACTAAGCCATCCAGGTGCCTCTCTTATTATTATTTAAAAGTAAGACACAGCTCTCCAATGCCAACCACCTTGACAGAGTCATGCGGACCCTATCAAGACTGTCTTAGCGCCCTGCTCTGGGGCTAACTCTGTGTTCCCTGAGGGCAGGAGCATGGCCATTTTGTCTCTGCATCCTTGGTGCCTGGAAGCAGTCTGACGCCTAGAGGTGCCCACATGTTGTTTATTAGGCAAGCAAATGTGAAGGAACAAGAGATGTGCTTTTTTTAATAAAGTTAAATGGCATTCCAAGAAATGTCACAAAGCCCGTTCCTTCACTTCTGGGGAGAGGAGGAAAATCAGAGGCAGAAATTCTAAATACCTGGTCCAGAGCCATGTGATAGGTGGGTTGGGGAGGGGGATCCATGAAGGGAGAGAAGGAAGGAAGGGCAGGCTCTGTACTAACCCATCTGCAGAAGAACCCTTCCAGAGAGACACGCTGTCACCTCCACTTTCAGGTGAAGAAAGCAAGACAAAGGAATCTGAGTAAGGACATAATGTGCACAAATGGACATAGGGAGATGGGAACCCAGGTCAGCTGGCTTCAGATCCACCAAACTCTACCCCTGAAGCTTGAGAACACGGTGCTGGAGCAGGGGGGAGGGGGGCAGGAGGATGATGGGGACCCAACTTCCCTAGTGAAGGGACCCTGCACCAAGCATGTGTCACAGTCTTAAGCCCACAGAGGAAAGCTCTTTCTGCAAGTGGGAGAGTTGGGTGGGAGATGTCAGAAGTGCCTACAGCACTGTTCCCAACCCCTGCTCCTTCTAAAAACAAACAGGACATGGTGTAGGAAGACGGAGAACAGCAATATGGGTCTATCCACACCAAAGGAGACCATAAGAAGAGCAGCAGCAGCCCCCACCCCTCCCCAAGAACATGACACATGCACTCTCCGCTCAGCTCTACAAACTGCCAGGAGCCAACTTGAAATTCACCGCGGGTGGTTGCAGGGAGAGTCCTTATAGGATCCTGCTGAGCCTCTTTTCACTTTTTATCACTGAGTCCTACAGCCTTGGAGTGAGTGCCCGCGCTCCTGCCCGGCCAGGTTAGCGAGCGATCTGCACAGTGCCACGTCTGGAACTGGCAAGGCCTGGGCTGGAGGACGGTAGGTATGCTCCCATAGAAGGGAACTGTTCTTCCGGGATTCCCACGATCCCCCGAAGTTCCTGCCCCTAAACAGAGAACCCAGCAGTCTGGAAAATTCCTGAGAGGAAAACAAGCTGCTCACCTGAGACCAGCAGGTGGCGGCAAAGGAGACCATGGGCTACTACTTACCTGCAGAGCTTTGGGGCACTCAAATGGGACCAAAGGCGTCATAAGCAAGAAGAATAATCCATTTCACAAGTGTTTCTGAGTGCCTGCTCTCTGAGCACACTGTCCTAGGTGGTGGGGATACAAAGGTGGGCAAAACATGTCAAGTGTCTGCCGCAGTGACATTTACTTTTTTGCAGGTCTCCCAACAACCCAATGGTTAAGACTCTGTGTAGGAAATCATTTTAAAGAAGAGAAAACTGGAACTCAGAGAGGTTAAATGGTGTCTCCAAGGTCACACAGCTGGCAAGCTGGCAGAGACAGGACTCACCCCCCACACACAGACAAGAGCTCTGGCTCACAAGCCAGTGCTCTCCCCTGCCACAATGAGCAGTCCTCATCCCAGAAGGATCAGAATCCAGGAGAGAGGACTTTGTGATTCACAACATTTGTAACCCACACTTTGGCGCACAATTCTCGGCATTAGCATTCTGTGAGGTGGGAGTAACTGTACCTGTGGCTTGTCACAGGAGTCATGGGATCCCCCCAACCGCACCAGGCTGGCAAGCTCCGGGTGCTCTGTGGGCTCCCTTAGTTCAAAGCTTTTAGCAGCAATGATTCACAGAATCTTGTGCCGGTTTTGTCAAAAATATAAACATGCAGGGCAAACATCTATTTCCCCAAATGTTCACCACATAACTTTGTTTTGCAAGATGCTTCTCAAAGAAGCTTTCATTTTTTAAAGGCAGCTCAGGGCACCTGGGTGGCTCAGTCCGTGTTAAGCTTCCACTGTTGATTTCCGGCTCAGGTCATGTTCTCAGGATCCTGGGATCAAGGCCCGGGGTCAGGTTCTGCCTTGTGCATTGGAGAATCTGCTTAAAATTCTCTCCCTCTTCCTCTACCCCTCCCCCCAGCACATGCTCTCTGGTACTCTCTCTCAAAAAGACAGATGATAGATAGATAGATAGATAGATAGATAGATAGATAGATAGATAGATAAAGGCAGTTTGTATTTATTATGCTCTTGCTGTGTGCCAGGTACCATGCTCAAAACACATTAACTCATACATCCCCCATACCCCTGTGAGATAAGCACCATTATCCTTCCACTTTACAGAGACAAAACTTGCGGCCCAGTGAGGCTGAGCAACTTGTCTAAGGTCACACATGTAGTGAATGGTAGAGCCAAAATTCAAGTCCAGATTGTCCAACTCTAGAGCCTGTATCTTAACCACTGTAAACAGTGCTATTCCAACACATTCAGAAACTGCCCCACATGTTCTTGGAAATCTGCGATGCACATTAGCTTGTCGTATAGAAATATTACTGTTTGTGAATATCTGAAAATTATCTAAAGGCAAGGAAGATACACATGAGCAGATAACAAGCAAATGAAAAAATAATTATACATGCTACTTTAGGCAGAATGGAAACATTCCTCTGAAAAGACATTTAGGAGACATCACTACAGACCTTTCAGATACTAAAAGGATAGCAAAGGAATATTATGAACATCTGAGAATATTCTGACAACCTAGATGAAATGGACAAATTCCTTCAAAGACACTCTTCCAGTGTTCTGAGACCAATTTCAGTGTGTTCGGGGGCAGGGGGAGAGGGAGGTGTCCCCACTCCAACAAGCAATTCTTGGTCACCAGTAGCATCTGAGAATTCAACTCAATTTTACCTCTATCTACCTGGAGACTGCATCTGGTTCCACATACAAAGTCTCGGTCCCACACAACTGCCCCCTCACCCCTCTTCAGACACCGGTCACAAGTCCAGATTGTCACCTGTGCTTCAAACCAACTGACTATCTGACTATACATCAGAAGTTCCCACAACATCCACCCTCCTTTGATTAACTTGCTAGAGCAGCTCACAGAACTCCGAGAAACGTTTACTTACTAGATTACCGGTTCAGTTATTTGCAAAATGATTTAACTCAGGAGCAGCCAGATACAAAAGAAGCACAGGACAAGATCTGAGGAAAGAGCACCACGGAGCTCTCATCCTCTCTCTAGACATGTCTCTCCCAGAATCTCCAGGAGTTCACTAATACAGAAGGCCTTTGACATTTTTTCTGGAAGCTTCATTACACATGCATGACTGACTAAATTGCTGGTCATTGATAACTGATTCAACCTCCAACCCACTCTCCCATTCCCAGAAGTGAGAGGAGGAAGGGACTGAAAGTTCCCACCCCGTCCAATCACAAGGCTGGCTCCATGGGCAACTGTCCCACCCTCCCCCACCCGCACCCTCACCTCACCTGTGCTTTCCAAAAGTCACCTGATTAACATAACTAAAGAAACGTTATTCACACTTAACTCTCCGGAAATTCTAGGGGTTTAAGGAGCTCTGTGTCAGTGGTGTCAAAGACCAAAACTGTATTTCTTATAAATCACGATATCTCAAACGAAAATTACCAAAACTCTCTCCAGAAGAAAGAGAAAAGCTGAGCCACGCCCATTTTAAAAATCAAGGTCATAATTTAAAGCATTCGCACAGGGGCACCTGGGTGGCTCAGTTGTTTGGGCAGCTACCTTTGGCTCCGATCATGATCCTGGGGTCCTAGGATTGAGCCCTAGGATTGGGCCCCCGGCTTGGTAGGAAACCTGCTTCTCCCTCTCCCTCTGCTGCTCCCCCTGCTTGTGCTCTCTCTCTCTCTCAAATAAACAAAATATTAAAAAAAAAAAAAGTTAAAAAACAAGAAATCACTCCCACAAACAAAACTTCAATCCCAGATGTCTTCCCTTAAGAATTTTTATCAAACATTTAAGGGGGGAGGGAAAAAAAAAACAACAATCCTACACAGATTATTGCATAAAGCAGGGGAGGGGAGGATACACTTCCCAATTCATTTGATGAAGCTAGTGTAACCCTGAATCCAAAACAGACAAGGCCTTGATAAGAAAACTAGAAACCAATATTCCTCATGAACACAGAGGCAAAAATGCTTCACCAAATGTTAGCAGACCAAATCTAAAAATATCATAACCAAGGGGGTTCATCCATGAACGTAGGCTGAGAGGGATGAAAGAGTCTAGGTATATACTTTGAAGACAAAACCAACAAGGACTAGAAGTAGATTAGGAGACACTTTATAGCATAAGTGGTCACAAGACTCCCTTCCTTTCCCTCCTCGGGCACATCTGATCCTTATAAAGCCTCCTGTGCTCCTCCCCTTCCATACTCAATATAGACGAGCCCAGAGGCCTCAGAAGCTATGGGAAAGCAGGCAGACACAAGGAAACAGAAGGAGCTAAGTCCCTAACTTGCCCTTTGGAAAAAAAAAACCTCCCCTCTGAGCACAAACACCCACATGAAACTTCTGGTGAGTAAGAAATAAATTTCTGCTGGGTTACGTCCCTGATGTTCAGGGCTCTGTGGGTTATGTCAACCATTCTTAACCTATTTAATCCAAAGCCGGAAGTCAAGAAAAACTAGTTCACTGGCTTGACCAGTTGACCTAGTGGAGCTTTTGAGTACCCTCACGTGAGCTGTTACAAGAAGAACTGACTCACAGAAGTTAGACAGCTTGGGGGCTCTCAAGAGATGAATTTGATCCCATTTCTAAAAGGAATCTAGGGGCGCCTGGGTGGCTCAGTTGGTTGGGCGACTGCCTTCAGCTCAGGTCATGATCCTGGAGACCGGGGATCAAGTCCCACATCGGGCTGCCTGCTCGGCGGGAAGCCTGCCTCTCCCTCTCTCACTCCCACTGCTTGTGTTCCCTCTCTGGCTGTGTTTCTCTCTGTCAAATAAATAAAATCTTTTAAAAAATAAATAAAATAAAATAAAATAAAATAAAAGGAATCTATGCTGAAAAAGAATGAGAAAGATAAAGATCTATGCACAGAGATGTTTAGGACAGTGTTACTTATATTTAGTAAAAGTGTCTGTGGAAACAGCCGAGACACCCAATGCTGGTAAGTGGTTAAACTGCATCATCAGGATATGGCCTTAGGCAGGCATTAAACATGATGCTTACAGAGAATTTAACAGCAAATGAAAAACTCAGACACAAACTTCATATATCAATTATTCTCAATTACTGGTATACACTTATCTATGTCTATATGTGTGTATAAAAACACATGTGCACACATACACACCGCTAGGGACTGTTTCTGTCCTCCAAAAAATCATGTTGAAAACCTACCCCCCAAGGTGATGGTATTAGGAAGTGGGGCGTTTGGGAAGTGCTCAGGTCAAAAGGGCAGAGCCCTCATGAATGGGATTAGTGCCCTTATACAAGAGGCCCCAGAGAGATCGCCTGTCCTCTGGGCCATGTGAGGACACAAGGAATAGAGTGCCATCAAGGAGGCATGTCCTCAAGAGACACTGACTCTGCCAGCGCCATGACCTTGCACTTCCCGGGCTAATCAACCGTGAGCAGTGTTTGCTGTTCATAAGCCACTCAGCTCACGGGATTCCTGTTAGAGCAGCCTGAGGAGACTAAAACACAGCCATGCACACACCAACAGACACATCCAAAGAAGGAAACAGAAGGAAGAGTGCTTTTGTGTTTAATATGCGTGGCAGGATTATTGATAATTTTAATTTTATTCTGTTTTTCCCAAACAATGAACATGTAACATTCTTGGGACCAGGCAAAAATAAAATGAATACAATAAATATCATTTTTAACTTTTTTAAAACATCATCGCATGACCTTGAGGAATGGAGTCCTGAAGTACGTCTTAAAAACAATAGGGTCAACCCTTCATAAAACTATACCACCAGGGCACCTAGGTGGCTCAGTTGGTTAAACAACTGCCTTCGGCTCAGGTCATGATCCCGGAGACCCAGGATCGAGTCCCACATCGGGCTCCCTGCTCGGCGGGAAGCCTGCTTCTCCCTCTCTCACTCCCCCTGCTTGTGTTCCCTCTCTAGCTGTGTTTCTCTCTGTCAAATAAATAAATAAAATCTTTAAAAAAAAAACAAAACAAAACTATACCACCAGACCTAATGTCCCGGGGTCTCACAATACTGTTGCTGAAATGCGCTCCTGGGAAAGCCCCTTGGTGGTGGTGGTGGGGGGGGGGACCTGCTTCACCTGAGAGAGAGCTGAAGAGGTTCTGTGTGATCTGCCCAACAAGGCACAGTGCACAAAGGCAAGCAAACTGCAGACTTGGAAGTTCCAACCTGGATGAAACCAACCAAAGCAGGGCAGAACGGATGCAGGGGGCCAGTCGCCCCCAAAGGAAATGTAACCTTTGAGAGTCAATTGTGTAAACACAAAGCAGGGAAGAGGAAGAGGTGTCCTCTGTGCCCCCAGCTGTCCCCTGGCCCCAGCCACATTGATCCCAGGATGTCCACGGCTAGTCTGTTCTGGGGAGCTAAAAACACTGCTCACTTAACCAAAATGAAAGTGACTTCCACAGTTATGCAGCCATCGATTTCCCCAGCCAGCATTTCCCAAACAAAATCCAGACCCGTGCTCAAAAATCTGGTGATCTAACCAAGGAATCGCAAATGAACGTGTCCTACAGGAGCCCAGGTGGCATAACAGCCAAGAGTGGATTCATGCCTCCTTCGATGGGGCCAAGTCAGGCCCCCAATCTATCAGAGCAGCACACCGTTTTTAAAACTTCTTTGTTTAAATGGTTTTTGTATAAAAGTAAGATTTTCATACATTTCACTTAAATAATTTAAAATATATACTGTATTTACATTGTATATAGTTAAATATCATATATACACATGTATAATATTTATATATTTCTCTTAAGAATCCCAATTTGAAGTTTTTCCTGAAAAACTGAAAGAGGTGACAATGGCAGGCCCATGGTCCCAGGTAGCACTGATCAAGGTGACTGGCCTCTTGTCATCGATTCTCAGCTGTCTCCTTTAAATTTGTAAGTTTGCCCCCCATACTGTAGGTGGTCCCCACTGCTTAAAATCCAGTCCTCTGCTGGAATGGTGTGGCTAGTCAGAGGGTTCTCCTTTGAGTAAGGCACATAGACTTTAGAACTGTTGTAGTCAACTAAGATTCTTTTTTCCTTCCTTCATTCCCTCCCTCCCTTCTTCCCTTCCTCCTCCCTCCCGTCCTTCCTTCTTTCCTTACTCCTTCCTCCCTCCCTCCCTACTTTGTGATTGTCTTATGGGTTCAAGGTGCCAGATAACTGGTCTCCACGTTAGTGAACCTTCAGTAAAACTTAGGGACTCCAGTAAAGCTGCTGGTTTCATCACCAACTTAGCATTTGCAAGCACATATTCATTCATAAAGGGTAGGAAAGAAAACTATGTAAATATTTGATTTATTATTTGAGAATGAAAGAGAGAGAGAGAGAGAGAGTGCATGAGTAAGGGGAGGAACTAAGGCAGGAGGAGGAGAGGACTCACTCTGTACTGAGCGCCAAGCCTGAAGCAGGACTCGATCCCTGGACCTTGAGATCAGGACCTGAGCTGAAATCAAGAGTCTGACATTTAACCAACTGAGCCACCCAGGCGCCCCAGGAAAGACATTTTTTTAGAGGATCACAGTTCTTGGTCCTCAGGTGCAGCAGCGTGAAGGGGAAGAAGATGGGCTTCTCAGGGTAACACTCAGACCGCCCCGCAGCTAGCTGCCTCTTCTGGAGTCACCGCAGAGGCTCTTGTTCCCAGTCCCTGGGACCATGGCAGTCAGGCAGCTCTCTAGAAACTCAGGAACACAAAGGCACAAGCTCATTGGTTGCAGTAACACCAACACAAACAAAAGCACTAGCTCAGTCCAGCCACACGTCAAGAGTTTCCAGGCCCCTCTGCCCAAGCTGAAATCACCATGATCATCATGCATTTTCTTTCATTGCGCAGGAACATGGGGGGCTTCTCTAAACTCTGACTCATAGCAAAGCACCTAGGCAGATGTGAAGAAAACCTATCTTCCCTGGGAAAGGAGGTGAGCAAATGTTAAAACTTTTGACACTCTTACAGCACTGGCCTTAGCTAATCTGACTCAGGATGAAAGATTTCAAATAAAAGGAAGATGGTCAGGGAGGAAAAAAGAGGGGAGCGGGAGGGGGACAGAGAATGTGCATAAAATCTCCTACAGCCCCGCAAACAAGAGGGAAGAGTGGTTTAATTAAAAGAAAGTTCAAGGTTGTTTCTAGGCTCCTAAGGACCCTTTCCACAAGCTTTGAGTCAGAAGGGCTCACATGTACCATCCAGGGGCATGCGCCCAGTGGCTGTTCATTCAATACCTTTTCTTTCTGTAATCAGTTTTACCTCTATCTACCTGGAGACTACCCCCCCCTTCCCTTGTAGCTTCTTTACCAAAAGTCCCTTGTAGCTTCTTTACCAAGAGTCTCCTGAAGGAGATTTTACTTGGATTAATACTCCTCCAGCTTTAACAAACTGCAAAGGGGACAGCCGATGCTAAAAACGGGACCTTGTGCACGGTGCCAGGTTCCTGAGTTTTTGGCTCTGACTACAGGAGGTGCATAATGCCATCTGACTGGGAGCCAAGTATTATTAGGGAGTTTTGCTGCTTGAGCTCCTGAGGATGGGTGCAGCTGGCAAAGTAACCTATTGATGAATAGGTTACCAGTTGCACAGCTGCTTGTGCCCTCGGCCCGGCAAAGTAAAGGAATGTTACAGCAGGTTAGGCTATTCAGAATGAGCTATTTTCTCCTAAATCCTGTAATTGCCTGGAGCATGTGATCTTCCTGAAGGTCATTAAAGACATGCTGCTGTCAGATTCCTCCCAGAAAGTTTCTGCTGTGATTACTTTCTGGATGCTTATTTCCTAAAAGACCCTTTTTGTCCCTCCCCAACACCACCCCACAAAAATGAGGAGCATTCAAATTTTGGAAAAAAGAATTAGACGAATAACTTGGCAAGATGAAAGGAAACAGCCAAGCAATATGGAAATGGTACTGACTTTGCTGGGGCCCTCTGCTGGCTGGCCGACCATCCAGACCCAGGCGCGGGGTCAGCATAGCCCCTCCCCAAAACGAAGGCGCCTCAGAGGTATGTGACTTGAATCAACCTCTGCAAAGCACCCACACACATCATTAGTAAAGCTCAAGTGGCCTCACAGCCTCTGGGACATTTATAGATTGGAAAAGATTTCAAAAACAAAAACAAAAATTCTCCTTGTGTGTAAGCATGCATCAGAGCATCTAGAAGCACCTAAATGAGATAAAGGACCTCGAGCTCAGCGACTGGCCACTGATGGCGATTAAATCTATAGCTCACAATGCCCATGTCCCGAATCAAAGAAGGAAATCAAAGTATTTCCCTCCCGACACGGTAAGATGGAGCCAGTTTCTTCTGGATCAAAGGCTGTATGGGCTCACTACATTTACAAATGTGTGATTCACAGGAAAACCTAACGCGATTGTTACCTTTCCAATCTGCAGAGATGCCCTTTGCCGAAAACTCACCAGTGATCCGGCCCGCAGCAATCCTAGCACGGGGACTCCCTGGTGACCTGGATGTAATACTGTTCCAACAGTGTCCCTAGACCACAGCAGCCTTCTTTTATTTATTTATTTTTTTAAAAGCCAAGGATCAACTCTGCAAGTTCAACTTGCTTTTACTTTTGTTGAAGGCACTAAATTAAGTTGTCATCACTGAAGCCCGAGCGAAGGAAGCGACAGCTCATTAATCCCACGGTCTGTGAGATACTGAACCCACCGGCGGTCTCCAACAGCCCCCACGCCCTGAACCTGCAGCTTGACTTCACCAAGGCCTCACTTCCTTCCCAGGCCCACGGCTGCCCGGCTGTGCCTCTCTGACGTTGCCGGCACACGCATCACCGCAGGGGACTTGCTAAAATGCAGGCTGTGACCCAGTTACTCCAGGACGAGGCTTGAGATCTGGCCTAACATGCTCCCAGGGCTGCCCGGTTCGTGGATCACATCTTGAGGGGCAAGGGCTGGGAGGCTTTACTTAGTTGGTAGATACATAGTAGTTGAGCTCTCAAACATTATGGGGGTGTACAGCCAGCCTCTGCTGCTCCCCCTTATAAACTTCCTTTTGCCTCATTTTCCTCTTCAGCAGAATGGTGCTGAACGTAATAGCGAACACAGAGTTCCACGAAGATTAAATGAAACAATACGTGTAAAGCACTCAACCCAGCCCATGGCACCCAGTAAGCACTCCTGATGTGGGCTGTTGCCACTTTGGCATCTTCTCCCGGTCCCCTCGGGTCCCCTCATTCCTGGCCAAAGGAAATTGGGGGAGGCCCCGAGGTGGAGGGAGGGAAATCGCAAGCTTCTGACCCTCACAACTCGAGCCACCAGCTTCATCTTGTTGAAAAGGAAGGTGCTGCCAGCTCGTCACAGTACCCTCTTTGGAGAAGGGCTGTCTGTGTGCGTGCAGGTTGCCCCCAGGCCAGGCCGCGCCGTTGAGTGGACAAGAAACATGGGCTCTGGAGTCGGGCAACTCCCTGTGCAAATGGACGCCTGGCCACTTCGATGTCCCCACCTCTGAGACAGGGATGGTCAAACCTCCGACCCGGGGATGCGAGGAAGAGCAGGGAGGACACGTGCGAAGCGTCTGCTCCACATGCAGCAGAGACTCGGGAACTGGAGGCTGGTGACACGCTCCCACCAAAACCCCACATGCACAGTGACAAACAGGAGAGGAAACTAACACAAGTGGCCAGACAGCCAGGATGGCTCTGCCCACCAGACAAGACTGACAGGACCGCTCAGTGCTTGGGCCCAGAGCTCTGCTGTGACCTGAGACCCAGGGATACTGAAACTAGTGGACATGAGCAGGTCTTCCTGTGGGCCAGGCATGACTGAGCTGAGAGCGGGCAGGAGAGATGCCCTCTCAAGAGCTTTCCTAGAGAGTTACCATTCATTCGTAATAATTTCAAGTTGGCCCATAAGCCAGCTATGTTACCGGACACCCAACGGTGAACAAGGCGGAAGCACTATCCTCAAGGGGTGCCCATGGCATGGAGGAGACAGAACCACACAAAGGAACAGGTAAGAGTCGGAGCCATGGTACAGGGCTCCTAGGAGAACAGAGAGCAGAACAGTCATGGAGAGCCTCTGGGGGGAAGACACTGAAGACGGGGGAAGGATGAGTCTTGAAGGATGGGAAGGAACCAGTCAGGTGAGCAGTAGGGGCAGAGCATTCTGGGTAGTGGAAAGAATGAGTGCAAAGGGCCTGGGGTTAGAAAGGAGGAGGAGAACTGTAGGAACCAAAGCCTTAAAGCATGTTTGGACAGGAGAATGCCACCCATCTGTCCTACGAACTGGTAGACTGAACATTGCAAACATCAAGTCCCACAGTGGCCTGAAATCATGGGGTCTGGCCTCTGGCCTTGTGTTCTGAAAGCCTCTACCTCCAGGACACCTGAGTGGCTCAGGTGTAGTTAAGAGTCCAAATCTTGGGGCGCCTGGGTGGCTCAGTTGGTTAAGCGACTGCCTTCAGCTCAGGTCATGATCCCGGAGACCCAGGATTGAGCCCCGCATCGGGCTCCCTGCTCGGCGGGAAGCCTGCTTCTCCCTCTCTCACTCCCCCTGCTTGTGTTCCCTCTCTAGCTGTGTTTCTCTCTGTCAAATAAATAAAATCTTTAAAAAAGAGTCCAAATCTTGACCTTGGCTTAGGTCTTCATCTTAGGATCATGAGTTTGAACCTGGCATTGGGCTCCACACTGGACATGGAAACTACTTTAAAAAACAAAAACAGGGACTCAGGTCATGATCTCGGAGTCCTGGGATGGAGACCCACCTCGGGCTCCTAGCTCTACAGAGAGGCTGCTTCTCCCTCTGACCTTCTCCCCTCTCATGCACACTCTCTCTCTCAAATAAATAAATAAAATCTTAAAAATAAATAAACAAAAAACAAAAAGAAAAACAAAAAAACCCTCTACCTCCCTCTAGAAATTAAGTCCTTGACCCTAGGGACACCATCCCGGTATAGAATTTCTTAAAGCCTTTCCCCGTCAATGAGAAAGAACAGGAAAAGCAACGGGCATTTGCAAGTCCCAGGAGGTGCTGGACACATCTGCCCCCAGGGCTTGTGTGGAAGTGAGAGCCCTGGGAGAAGGTGCTGAGCAAACACACTGCTGACCATGCCTCCATCTCTGGCTCTGCACTCCGAAAGAGTAAGTAAATCCCACCGTCAATTGCCCAGGCAGCCTCCTCAATCACACAAATCCAAGACATGACAGGGAGCTGCGAAATTTCTCCTCCAGTGACTCAGAAAGCCCAGAGCAAAGTGCAGGAGCTAAAATCTAATCCCCACACCACGAACAGCCAGAAGGAAGTTGAGCTCCCCAGGTCCCCTGGCTCTTCAGCTCAGGCCCAGGTCTGTCTACTGGAGGTCGGTTGTCAAGGGCCAAGGGGTGCCTTACCCACTAGAGTGACGTGTCAGGAATCCTGGGAAAAGGGAGGGAGACTACCTTCTTCCTCTGCCAGGAGACTCAGGCATCCTGCAAGGAGCAGGCCTAAGGGAAAAGGCTGGGGTAGGAGGCAGCTTGAAGGCAAACCCTTCCCTGTCCCCAGCTCACTGTAGTACAGACATTTTCTCCCACTCAGAACAGAAGGAGGTCTGACACACACATACTTGCTGGGAAACCAGGGGGCAGGCAGTGGGAGACAAAAAGAGGGCACAGAGAGCTGCCAAACCAGAGAGGAGGGACCCAGACCTCCCTCTCCTACCCCCACTTCCCACCAAAATGAAGTACAAAGGCCTGGGAGAGAATCCCTTCCAATTGCCCTGCTTTGAATGCTTGTGATTTTTCTGTCCTTAAGTTATAAAGAGGAGACAGAGCCCCTCTTAACAGTGATCTTGTTCACTGACTGACTTCATTGGTTTATTTTGAAAATCCTGCATTATTAGTGGGCTTTAAGTTATTAACCTTTGTGTTTTTATTCCCTAACAGCATATTCCTGTTCCTGGCCTGTTTTTCATTTGGCACATTTGCCTTTTTCTTCTTTTGTAGGCAAACTTTCTGTATGACCCATATTAACCCTTTGGCCAGTACTGCCAATCCTGTCCCCTCTTGATGGTTTCTGTTAATTTTTTATGGCACCTGGAACTCTCTGAAAGGACCACAAAGCAGCCATCTTATTCTGCCAAGAAAATAGTGTGTCTTAGAAATATGATAATCACTCATCATCAAAGAAACACAAATCAAAACCATGATGAGAGACCATCTCACATCTGTCAGAATGACTGAAATTAACAACATAAAAGGGCTCCTGGGTAGCTCAGTTGGTTGGGCGTCTGCCTCTGGTTTGGATCATTACCCTGAAGTCCCAGGACGGAGTCCCACATCAGGCTCCCCGCTTAGCAGGGAGTCTGCTTCTCCCTCTGAACCTCCCCCTCTCACACTCTCTCCCTCCCTCACTCCCTCAAATAAATAAAATCTTAAAAAAAAAAAAAAACCACAACATAAGAAACAACAGGTGTTGGGGAAGATACAGAGAAAGGGGAACCCTCTTACACTGCTGGGAGGTATGCAAACTAGTGCAGGCACGCTGGAGAACAGTATGGAGGCTCCTCAAAAAATTAAAAATAGAAATTACCCTATGACCCAGCAAGTGCACTATCAGGTATTTACTCAAAGGATACAAAAATACAAATTTGAAGAGATACATATACCCTGAGGTTTACAGCAGATTTATCAACAATAGCCCAACCACAGAGACAGCCCAAAGGCCCGCCGACTGATGAACAGATAAAGAAGATGTGGTGTATACATATATAATGGAATACCACTTAGCCATCAAAAAGAAGGAAATTAGGGCACCTGGGTGGTTCAGTCGGTGAAGCATCTGCCTGCAGCTCAAGTAATGATCCCAGATTCCTGGGATCAAGCCCCATATCAGGTTTCCTGATCCCAGACCCCTGGGATCAAGCCCCATATCAAGTTTCCTGCTCAGTGAGGAGTCTGCCTCTCCCTCTGCCCCTCACCCCACTCTTGCTTTCTCCCACCCTCCCTCCCCTTCTCTCAAATAAATAATTAAATCTTTAAAAAAAAAAAAAACGGGTGAAATTTTGTCATTTGTAACGACATGGGTAGAGCCACAGTATGTTCTGCTGAGTGAAATAAGTCAGCCAGAGAAAGACAAATAGCACATGATCTCACTCATATGTGAAATTTAAGAAAGAAAACACATGAACATATGGGAAGGAGAGAAAAAAAAAAAGAGGGAAATAAGCCATCAGACACTCTTACCTACAGAGAACAAACTGAGGGTTGATGGAGGGAGGTGGGTGGGGGATGGGCTGGAGGGGTGCCGGGGATTTAGGAGGGAACTTGTTATGAGGAACACTGGGTATTGCACATAACTGAGGAATCACTGATTTCTACTCCAGAAACCAATATTGTGCTATATGTTCACTACCTAAAATTTAAATTAAAAAAAAAAAAACTTTAAAGAAATAATGGTTTTAGAATCTCCATGAATCATCTGCCCCCACGCCCAAAACGTCTTAGAAATCCTTTGCTTTTATAAACAACACTGTGGCCCACAGCATCAATCTACTCTTTTCCTCCTCTGTAGAGTCTGTGACCAGACCTGGGAACCTTTCGAGTCAAACTCTGAAGTCCTGAGATCACCATACACCAAGGACAGTTTCTGGATGGCTTGGTGATGCTGTAACATCAATGAAAACCTCACCTAATCTGGCCCCCTCAACCCCTTCTATTCCCCTCCACTGCTTTTTGTCTCAAAGATATCTTAACAGGGCCAAGAATCCCTCACAGAAATGCCATTTTCTTGATTTCAAAATCCAACTGCCCTGGTACAAGGTGGAGGGATATTCAATGGTGTTTGTTGACCATACACAGGGTATGAATCACCTGCAAGCTACAGCACCCAGAAAAATGTAGAAGGCCTCATGCTCATCATATGCTCTCCCACCCCAGGCTTTGGCAGTGATCTTCCTCTGCCTAAACTCCACCTCTCACTCCCATCCACCACCTGGGTTGGCCACCTTCTAGTCACGTGTCCAATCTCACCTTAACCATCGCAGCCTTTGGAAAGGCTCCATCATCGACAAGGCTGAAATAGCACCCCTCCACCAAGAAGCCTGAGAATCATTCCTAGCATCATTATTGTATAATTATGTTTGAGCATAATTGCCTATTTACCCATCTGTCTCCCCAGCCTTTGATTGCTTGAACTATGTCTTTCCCACTGTATCCCTAGCAACTAGCTAAGAGCCAGGCTCACGGCTCACAATCAATACCCATTTGTGGAATCAATGGATCTTTTCAAGTGTTAGAATAGGAAAAGGCTGGGTGCACCGCTATCTGCAAAAGCCCATACCATGAATATCAGGTTTACCTTTTATACAGTAAAGAATTAAATCTTGCCCAAAGGAGATCTGATCTTTCCCTTGGCTTCTCACAAAGCTCTTGGAATATCATGGCTGATGGGAGTGTTTTTGTCTTCCTGGGAGCCTTGGCTCATGCTGGACAGTCTGTCTAACAACGCAATGTAGGGTGGGGACATTGAGTCCCATAGTATTAGCACAACTGGAGACTGAGATTAGTCACATGGGCAGTCGATCACTCTGGGTCAATTCTCTGAGCACCAAGACTCAGGCAAGCTGCCCTGGTTGGCAGTACTTCATTCTTGTTGTCATACTTCTTTGCAGGAAGAGTAGCGCTATTCATGACTCCTTAGGAAACAGAAAACCGGAGGCTCCACATTTGGAACGTCCCTGGGCCCCATCCTGTGTGCTTCCCTTGGTTGATTTTAGTCTGGATCCTTAGCTGTAATAACACACAACCATGGTGTAAGAGCTTCCAGTGAGTTCTGCGGGCTTCCAGTGAATTAATTGCTGATGGTAAGGGTAGTCCTGGGGACTCCCAAACTTGCAACCGGGTACCAGAAATGGGGGTGGTTTTGGAGACTGCGCCCCCTCTAACTTCGCAGTTCCGCTCCTAAAGACATCTGAAGGCAGTGGGCTGGAATAGTAACTCATCCGGAAAAAGTGAACCACAGAGGGCAGGCCCAGTGTAGAGAAGGTCGAGACTGGCAAAGCCACCACTGTGGATGCTTCATTCATTAAAACTAGTCTTGGAATGCAGACTGTTCCTCTGTGTCCCCCCCTTCCCGGATCAAGATGGGCAGCACCCTCCAGGCAAGAGAATGAATCATGAGTAGCTTGTTCACACTGCTCCCCCTCTCTCTGACAGATGACTGGGCAAAAATAGAGGAGAATTCCTCCTTTATAAATATCGTTACATGCTAAATGTCTCCAAAAGGCATCATGTGCCAACCTAGTCTGCTAAGACACAGATGCCGCGCACAGATGCAATGGCCCATCAGGGAGCTGAAAAGTTAAAGGATTTTTATTCAACAAGAGGCAGGAAAGTTTCCTGGGAACATGGTATGACCCAGGATAGCCCAAGGCAGCCAGCCAGCCATGCAAAGTCTGGCTCCCAGCTGTTAACACAGCCCATCTTACCATGGCAGCTTCAAAACATACACAAGTGTGTCTGTGTGTGTTTATGTGTATGTATACTCTTATTTCATCCCTGTGCTCACTCTTTATTTATTCTTTTAGCAGGTATTTATTAAGTACCTACTATGTGCACAACTCTCTTCTCAAAATAAAGGTTTAGAGATACACAGGTAACCAAGACAAGTAATTTCCTTGGTCTCAAAGGATACACAGTCTAATAGAAGGAATCAGATAAACATATAAACAGAATGTTTCAATAGACCCACGCCAGGAAAAAACAAAACAAAACAAAACAAAACAAAACAAAACAAAACAAAAAAAACAGAGCTGGTAATATAGTCATGCTGAAGGAGGAAGCAACTTGAACTTGAGTGAGCAAGAAAGGCCTGTCAGAGGCAGCAATATGTGAGATAGAAGCTGAATGATGAGAAGAAGCTAACCAAGATCTGGGGCAAGAACATCCCTGCAAAGGAAACAGCAAGTGCAAAGGCCCTGAGGTAGATGGTAGGATTGTTCCAGGAAGACAAAGAAGGACGTCAAGAGCTCTTAAAGATGTTGCTGTCACTGGATGTGGCTTAAGGAACTGCACTGTAGACGAAGAAACATTTTATGGCAATGTTTTGAGGACAGAGATAGCAACATTTGTTGATGATTTGGACGTAGTGAGCAAGGGAGTAAGGCAGAAAGAAATCAAAGACTCCTAGGTTTGTAGCTTGAACAGCTAAATGCAAAGCAGGGTCATTTTCTCAGACAGAAAAAGGTAGAAAAAGGCCTAGGTTTGGAGACAGACTCAAAAAGAAAGGAGACTCAGAAAAGCCCAGCGATTCATTCAAGGTCACACAGCCAGACATGATGGAGACAGGGTCTGAACACTGGTCCATAGGCCCTCAGGGCAAAATCCAAAGTGCAAAGCAAGCGGAATTTCCAAGCCAGGTTCAGAGAGCAGTTGAAGGGAGAAATCAAATTGGTAACCCAGGCACAATCAGGGCAGGCCACGTGGCTGATCTATTTGCGGCACGCCCTCTTGTGAGGGCTACTTGCAGAATCATAGAATTAATAGAATTTTCGAGCTGAGCAGATCCTTAGGCTCAAAAGGGCACCTGCGTCTTTGCAAACATGATTCACCGAACATCCCCTGAGTAGGCAGATGGGTCAGGCGGCTGAATAGACTTTGCTTTGAATGGAGCTTTGGACACAGACCTATCTTCTAAACCATCCTATCTGCTTCCTTCCGCCCCCCTCTTCCCCCGCTGTCAAAAGGAACAGGACATTATATAAACCTTCTGAAATGCCAAAAGGAGGAATTCTATATTTAACTCCCCTCCCAGCATCCAAACATCACGTGACGGAATGTTGAGGATCCAATTCAACAATATTGAGTAACAGAGAGACAACCCAAGGGACTCTCCCCTTCTCCCTTCTCCTCTGACTTCCTGTCTCCAGCCACCCACTGTCACATCTTCATTAAGGAAGTTCAGGAGCAGTGTGGCTCTGGCAGATCCTCCAAAAAGCTAACAGCTGGAGGAGTCAAAAGGATTATGCTAATAGAAACACTATTAACCCAGGCATCCCTACGGGGGGAGCTGGAACTCAGAGCCAATCCTAAACTCTACCACCTGGTGGGCATTCCCAATAAGTGTGGGGACTAAGGAATAAGAGGGGGGTGCCTGGATGGCTCAGTCATTAGGTGTCTGCCTTGGGCTCAGGTCATGATCCCACAGTCCCGGGATCAAGCCCTGCATCAGGCTCCCTGCTCGGCAGGAAGCCTGCTTCTCCCTCTCCCACTTCCCCTGCTTGTGTTCCCTCTGTAGCTGTGTTTCTCTCTGTCAAGTAAGTAAATGTCTTTAAAAAAAAAAAAAGAAAGAAAGAAAGGAAAGAAAAGGTATCAGAGGGAAAGAGGCTGCTATATAAAAACCAAGGCCCTCAAGGTGCAGGAGACAAATGAAATAGAACTTCAGCTGCTGCCATCTCCATGGCTGGGACCTCAGTTACGGAGGTTCAAGAAAAAACAACAAACACAACAAGTCAAGGCACCTCTGCAAGGTGTAAGAGCTGGGGGACGGAGGAAGCATCAGGAGCAGATGGAGGAGGCAGAGAGAGGCTCCCAAGCACACTTACTGACCAGCCTGCATGCTGTGGGCGATCAATGAATATTAAACACCAAGGCTGGTAGGAGAACAGGTTTTTTTTGTTTTTTTGTTTTTTTTTAGATTTTTTTTATTTATTTCACACAGAGAGATCACACGTAGGCAGAGAGGCAGGCAGAGAGAGAGGGGAGGAAGCAGGCTCCCCGCCGAGCAGAGAGCCCGATGTGGGCCTCGATCCCAGGACCCTGAGATCATGACCTGAGCTGAAGGCAGAGGCTTTAACCCACTGAGCCCCCCGGGCGCCCAGGAGAACAGGTTTTAACGAGGGCAGGGACGTGGAGAGAGTGGGCTGTCGTGGTAGAGGGCCATGGAGACGCTAAGCGACCAGCCCCATCTCTTGGGGTCCGTGTCCATGTCTCTCCCTGGGGCGCTCTTAGTCACAAAAGGAAAAGCAAACCAACCCTGAGGAAACTCACGGGGAAGCTGGAAGCTGAGGGGCCCTCCCTGGCAGAGCTCAGGTATCATTCTGCCATTCGTTCAATTAAAAAAAAAAAAAAAAAAAAAGTCCATGTCCAGAGCAACACATGAGAGACCGAGGGAAGCTATATCCTCAGGGAGTTTCCACGCACCTGGGGGAGGTGCCAAGCACACTGACAGTATTGGGTAGAAAAGTATGTCATGGTAGAAGCCCACAGAGCCAGGACATCTATTCCAGCCAAGGTCAGGGAAGACTTCCCATAGGGAAGTGGGATTGGGACAGAGCAATGAATCCAAAGACAATGGCCAATGTATGCAGCAGAGAAGGGTGGTCAGAGGGGGACACATGGCACTTACAAAGGCTTGGGGAACTCGCCTATCCCTTCCTTACATACTTGGACCCCTTGCCTGCCATGATCCCGGGCTCCTTCCCCCAATACCACTTTGCCGAGAATTCTCTAACAGGAGCGTAATTTGTCATTGCTATGATGGAAGTCTGTTGTTTGGGTATTATTATTATTTTATTATGTGCCAGGCACTGCACTAGGCATTTTACCCAAGTTTTTCTCTAAGCCCCATAACCCTGTAAGGCGGATACTACTGGCTTCCCACCCCGCCGTTTAAAGGTGAGGACAGACTGAGGCCAGAGAGGTGAATGGTTCCCTGGCAGGTAAACGTGACAGAGCTGGATTTGAGCCCAGCAATGTGATTGCAGAGCCCTAGACCTCTGCTCTGCCGCTTTCCACTGAGCATCACACACAGCCTGTGTAAAGCCTCCCAGTGAACTGCGTCCTCACAGCTCCAGGCTGCCCGTGTGTGCCCTCCCATCCCTCAGCATATGTCATTTGGAACCTGGTCCGTGAATGCTGGAATCAGTGGGAGGCGGGGTTGAACCCCAGACCCGCCATCTACGAGTTCCCTTGTTTGAGGCAAGCTCTCTGGACTCTCAGACTCCCATTTCCACAGTCCCACAGTGGGCCGCGATGGCCACGCCCTGAAGGGCTGCTGAGAACATTAAGGAGGTGACAAGTGCAGCGGAAGCTCGGGCACACGGGCGCCATTAGCCTCCTGCCGTTGCCAAAAGAAGGCATCACGACCTAAAAGCACCGCGAGTCTATTATCGCGTCCTGGAGGTCAGGATGCCACAGTGGGGCAGTGGGGCTCCCGACAACTTCCCTCTGAGGGCTCCTGGGCAGAATCTTGCCTTTTCCAAGCTCTGGAAGCTGCCTGCATTCCTGGGCTCACAGCCACGTGACTCTGAACTCTATCCACACCATCACTGTTCCAGCTGTGACTCTGACCCTCCTATGTCACTCTAAGGACCCCCGTGATTACACTGGGTCCCCAGATAATCCAAGGTATGCTTCCCATCTCAATGTGGGAAGACTCTTCACATCATCCTATTGTCAAAGTCCCCCTGCCATGAAAGAGGACATGTTCTCAGGTTCTGTGTTTAGAAGGTGGTCATCTCTGGGGGCCCATGATCCTATCTACCACGGTCCGCTGTCTGCCTCCAAAAGGATCACAACAGTCCCACTTGCAAAGTATATCCACGCCATCCCCAAAAGTTTCAACCTGTTGCAGCATTAACTAAAGAGTCCCAAAATCTCATTTTAAGTCTCATCAGCTCCATCATCTTACTTAGGTATGAGACTCTGGAGTATTTACCATCCTAGGGCATAATTCCTCCCCATCTGTGAACTTAGGAAATCAGAAAATGAATTATCTTCCCCCAACATCCAATTGTGGGACAGGCACAGGATTCCAGCTATAGGCACTCCTGATCTAAAAAAGCCAAAACAACAACAAAAACAACCGGAAAGAAAAGACTGGTCACCACACCCAAGCAATGTGGAAATGCAGTTTGGCAAAGTAATTGGGGTTTCCGGGCTTATCCCTGGGATCTCCTGGCTCTGCCTTCAGGGTGATCCTTCCTTTTCCAGGACAGGCGGCAGGTGTCTGCAGCTTCGTATTTAGAAAGCCATCTCCTGCCCCTGAAATGTGGGGAGTGCCTGGCCTTCTTTCGTCTCCTCTTCTATTTCTTTGATCCAAGTTGGCAATATTTCTGTTGGTTTGAAATTTCAAGGACCTCATGGGTCTCCTTTGTATTTCACAGGGATTCACTGCACTGGACAAGAGACCCTGCCAGAGATCTTTCCTAGATAACTCTATCTCAATCCTGGCTTCTAGGTCAATGACTGAGGGATCCACAAGTCATGCACTTAATCTCTTTCAAGGTCCCTCTGTAGGATCAAATGCCGTGAATTTTTGATCCTGTCCAGGCACTTGGGAAAATGTTATCCAGCCACGGCCTTGGCCTTGTCTCCAGACTGCCTTTCCTGGCAGTGAGTCTCCTATTTTAGCATCCTTTACAATTTAGGGAAGCTGAGAAATGTCCCAAGTCATCGGTTAGACCTTACCAGTTCTTCCCTCCATGTATCTCTTTTCTCTCACATTTTATCAAAAGCAGCAAGAAGAAATCAGGCTGCACCTTCAACACTTTGCTCAAAAATCTCCTCGGCTAACTACCCAAGTTCATCGTTTTCAAGTTCAGATTCCCACATAACTATAGGGCACAATTCAACTACATCTCCTGCCACTACCTAACAAGGATCCCTTTCCTCCATTTTCCAAAACTATGTTCCTCATGTCCGTCTTAGCCAGGCCTCATGTGGAGTGCCTCTAACGTCCATTTCTACAAACAACGTGTTCCTGATGATTTCGGTATTCTCTACGGTGTTGTGTATTTTCTCTATGACGCCCGTTTTTCTAGTCCTCGATACCAGCGTTGTTGGTGCTCATATTTCCAAGAACAGTACGTTCAAGGAAATCTTGGGTTTTTCTATGATGCGTCTCAAAACTCTTCCAGCCTCTGTCCACTTCCAAGGCCATTTTTCTTTTGTAGGTATTTGTTACAGCAACACTCTGACCGTGGCCGTAATATCTGTATGAGTCAGGGTTTCACCGGAGGAACAGCCCAGCAGGCTATATAGATAAGCAGATTGATCCCAAGGAATCTGCAGGGCAGGCTGGAACCCGGGACAGAAGCTGAAGCTTCTACCCTCAGGTGGAATTCCTTCTGGGAAGCCTCAGGTCCACTCAAGGCCTTCCACAGATTGAAATCAAGGGCATCCAGATCATCTAGGATAATCTCCCCTAAAGTCAACTGACACAGACTTGAACCGCAAGCAGCTTTGCAAGCACACCTGGATAGGGTTTGATTTCCTACACCGCAAATGTAGCCCAGCCAAGGTAACGCCCAAAATTGACACATAAAACCCATCCAACTGGTGCTATCTTCATTTTGCTATGTTCTTAGCAGTCAAGACAGCCTCTCATGCATTTCTCTGTCTTCTCCCCAAGGTCTGGGGTCCAGAATAAGCACACAAAAGCCCAATGTTTACACGCAAATAAGCTTCCTTTATCCCTCCTGCTCCATCCACCACCCAGCCCCAGTGGTTTTAAAGATGCCTGGTGGTGGGTATTGAGGGCAAGTACTGCATGGAGCACTGGGTGTGGGGCATAAACAATGAGTCTTGGAACACTGAAGAAATAAAATGATGTAATAAAAAAAATATGATGAGAAATGGGGAAAAATAAATAAACTACAACAATAAAAGGACTGTTGTCCTTCCCTCCCAGCAGGTGTATTACCTTACAGGCTGAGAAGCCAATACCACAAACACCAGGCTATAACAACCCACCGCACAGACCCTATCCCCCCACCTCTTCAACACATAGAAGCTAAAACAACGAAAATCCATGAGTAATTCTCTCTGGCCCCCAACGAGGACTGCAAGCTCGAATACCAGCAGAAAGTTCAACAATGAAGCCCTTTCCAATTAGGTTCTAACAAAATAAGTTCCTCTGGCAAGAAAAGCAAAACCAGGAACTCGGAATGACCAAATTCGGATGGGGAAAGTACTCAACAAATCACACTTGACCGTCAACCTCCCATCTGCCCTGCTAAACAAGGACTGGAGGTTAAAAACACTGATTAATAATTAATAAACTGCCTCCTTTAAAAAAAGAAATGATTTCAATACTTCGCTGCACACACGCTGGGTGACCTTTCCCTTCACCTTCTTCATAATGTGGGGTGAACTTATCTGTCAGTGCAAACATCTTGAAAGAGTGAACTTGTTTCTACCTTCACGATGGTGAGGATGGTGATGATGGCGGGTACCATCCACCATGTGCCAAGCGGCAGGACTAAGCATTTTACATCCAGCATTTAATTCAGTCATTTTTATAACCCGGGACACTTTGAGTTCTCCCAGCAGGAGACCCAACACAAAGATACATACAAGACATCTGAGAAATGATCCTGAAAGACGCCGGTAGGGCCACAGGGAAATGAGACAGGGAAGGAAAAGGCAGAGGAAAAGGGTATCTTCTAAAGCCCACTCGGGGCCACTGAACCTTACTACGTCTAGAATCCAGCAGAGAACATCGGCATCGTGGTCACTCCACTTATAAGTCGCAGGACTGAGTACTTACCCACAGTTCCCTCTCAAAGTGGATACAGCACCAAGCTCCAGGCGGAAATAAGACCGAAACACTGTAGATAATGTTCTGCCAACAGTGAGAGCAGACCCTCAGGTCTGCCCCAGGCTCACGTATGACGGGGTTAAGAACGCAGACTCAGAAGTCAGAGAGGGCGGGGTTTGAACCCACCTCCAATTACTTACCCCAGCTGTTTGCTTCCTTGGTTTCACCTTGGTGAGCCTCTGTTTTCTCATCTGCCAAAGGGGGCTAAGAATACCAACAGCTTCACAGAGTTAGTATGGGGATTAAACGATATTTTTAGGGCACCTGGCACAAGGTCTGGCACATGGTAAATTTCCAGTACATGCCAAACATTATCATTATCATTAGTATTAGGTGCCATCATTAGCAGAGTGCTCTGAATGAATGAAAGGGGCGAAAGGTACATTATCAGCGAAGGCCTGGCAGTGCCTGGATTTCAGAATTCTTCATAGGCAAGTTCTCCACTGGGGAAACAAAAAGCCTTGCAATTAAGGAAACTGAGAAAGAACAGAACTGGCCTGGCCAAATTGCCTAAGGGCAGTCATGTGTGAAAGACCAGAACATTTGATGGAGACAGAGCGAAGCAGCCTGCGCCAAAATTGAGATCAGGAGACAGGCCTGGGGGTCTGGAATTTGCGGAGGTCAGAAGACGGAGGGGGCGAGGCTCAAGCTGGCTTTCTCTAACAAGGCAAGATCTCCAGCTGTTTAGTTTCACAGAGCACCTCCCCCCCCCAGGTCTCTGAGTAGTGGGAGGGTGGGGTGAGCATCCCCCAAGATAGGACTGGTCTCTTCTAGCATTCAGGTAGGGAGAGGCAGGGACAAGGAAGTGGGGGGGAGGAAACTTACTAAAAGGAAAACAGAATAGAGGTCGGATCACCAGCCATGTTACTAGCTGTTCAAATGTAGATTCTGCTTGCGGTCTGGGATAGGGCTACTGAAACAGGATACCCCAGGCAATGCAGATCCAGTTACTGGGCTGGCAGACCCCACTCTGAAAAGCAAGGCTGGGCGATTGTTTCCAAACCTCCTTTATAAGAGTCACCTGGGAGGACCTTGTTAAAAAGGCAACTATGTGGGGGCTGGGGTAGCCGGCTGATGGTGACAAGCACAGGATGTTATAAGCAACTGATGAATCACTGACCCCTCCATGAGAAACTAATGATGTACTATATGCTGGCTAACTGAACATAGTTGCCCAGCCTTTGCAAACCCATTGAATCAAAATGGAGGGTTGGGGGGAGTATCCCAAAAGCTGTGTGTTTAAAAAGCAACCCCCAGGGGCACCTAAGTGGCTCAGTTGGTTGAGTGACTGACTCTCTGGCTCAGGTCATGACCTCATGGTTGTAAGATCAAGCCCCACGTAGGGCTGTGATTAGCGTGGGGCCTCATTAAGAGTCTCTCTCCGAAAAAAATAATTCTCTCAGTCTGCTCCTCTCCCATTCTCGTTCTCACACATACTCTGTCTCTTAAAAAATAAATAAATAGGGGAGCCTGGGTGGCTCAGTTGGTTAAGTTCCTGCCTTCAGCTCAAGTGATGACCCCAGGGTCCCTGGATTGAGCCCAGCATTGGGCTCCCTGCTCAATAGGGAGCCTGCTTCTCCCTCTGCCTCTGCCTGCTGCTCCCCCTGCTTGCTCTCTCTGTCTCTCTCTTTTGCTCTCTCTGTGTCAAATAAATAAATTAAGAAACTTTCAGTATTTTTGACATGAGGGAGGTTTAGAAAACACTGATTTGGTCTATGTCCCAAAAGCAAATTCAAACACCCCAGAAGCCATGATCTAAACTGTCCACATGTAGCAATAGGCTAGGCGAGGAATAAACTTGGGGCAGCATGCCTCGGGGAAAGGAGGCAGCCAGTTTCCTGCTCAGATCAGATGCTGCCATAAGGAAATTCAGCCTGCAAATTTCCAGATCTTTTGATTTTTCAGCAGAAACTCCAGATTCAGATTTTTCGGTGAACTGACTTGACATATTTTAAGACTCCTGCGTGAGCAAAACAGACACATCTGCAGGCAACCATCTGTAACTCCTGGGGCTCAGTAGATGAGAAATAGGAATCCATGGCTGTGTTGAATATTCATGAGGCCTGGCAGCCCACAGGCCGCCCCTGGCCAATCCGTGTACTCGGTCCCTTGGTCACGGTGATTGGCTCAGTTATGGTCACATGATACGGAGGAGTCCAATCAGACTTAGCCCTGGCTCTTTTGACGGAGCTACCAGGAAGGAAACTCTGCATGCTAGTTCTTTTTGGTCAGTAAACCGGTTGAGTGAAGGTCCAGAATTTCTGGCAACCATCTTGTCACCCTGAGAGCTGGTGTAAGGGGTACTCCCCAGGGGAATGAAGCCAATGCAGAGACCAGCCAAGCTGGGAAATGAGAGAGACCAATGACATGGGGATTCCTCTAGCCAGACTAAAAGATGATTCCTGGTATTTCCAGGTACATCACCCACCTTGTCTGACTTTGTACAGTTGTCAGCAGTGAAATAACAACCGCAAAACTGTTGTGTTTTTTGTTTTTGTTGTTGTTGTTTTTGTACGGAGATTGCGATTTTACAGATAATGTTCGTTTGCATTATAGCGTGTCAACCTCAAAGCAGCTCTATGAGGTACACAAGCCACGGGTCATATTCCACATTTTACAGATGCGATGCCGGCACACAGAGGAGAGCGATGCTTTGCAGAAGGTCACATAGATCACTAATGGCAGGACAAGGGCAATAAATCCAGTTCAGAGTGCTTTCCACCTTCCACCCCTGCCTCAACTAGGAGATGTCTCCATCTCTCCCATAACACTCAACACCAGATGTGTCTGGGGGGCTGGCTCTGGCCCCAAGCTCCACTGCAAAATTCTTCCAGTCTGCTTGTTCTGAGATATGGAAACAAGAACAGGACATCCCCAAATACCGGTTTCCACACGTCCCAAGGAGAGGAAGGGCACAAGCATGCAAGGAGAAACTGGGATAATATGTGAATCACAAGGAAAACAAGAACAAAGAGCTACAGAAAAGACAGAGCCCGGGGTCAAAGTCAGCTTACATGCTTACCTTTAGAAAGGGGAGAAAATTTTAAGAACAAATAAATAAGGATCCAGGGCACCACAAAGGCAAGAACCCGGACTTACCTCAGCTACCCAGGCTCAAGTTCAATCAACCCTAAGCATCCAAATGCTCTCTGGTTTCCTCCCTGGCCCACACAACGCCTGCCTGGGAATCAGGCCCCCTTGCTCTGACGGTCCTCAATCGTGTTCCCATGTCAAATTCTCGGGTCTCGTCCTTTTTCCAATTAGGTACTTAATACAACTTGGATCCTTATGCCACCACATAATAATTTACACAGAACACTTAATTAGCTTCTTAGATAAAAATAACATGTAATTTGTTTGGTAATTATATGTTTCCACAACTGCTGAAAGCAACTCATTATAGGAATTTGGTACACTTAGGATAGATTACCTTAATTCTATTTTCTGTTTATCCAATTATATCTGTCGGTCTTAATTGCATTGTAAATTGTGTGAAGCTGGTGAAGGTAACTAGAAAGCTTTTGTTCCTTTAGATGTCATGGTGGGTTTACACGTCCCTGGTGTTTGCTCCAGTCATTGACCAGCTCTGTCAGCACAGCGAAAACAAGGCCAAGCTAAGACCCTTCCCACAGGCAAAGAAGAAAGTTGGCAGAACTTTCCACCAAGTGCTTCTTTAACATGGAGTGTTCCAAAGTGAGGGTACATGGATGCATTTTCCTTCAAAATCTTCTTAATAATTCAATAGTTATTCTAACGTGTATGAGAAAAAAATATAAATAGCATTTCCAAGCCATAATTCCAAGCAATTTGTTGCTTAGAATGAAGCTTTGGTAGGTATTTATGCTTAAAAACATTGCGGCAATTTATGGGTAATTGATGGTATTGGGATTTATTACCTTTTTAAGTGTAATAACAAAAGTACATTTATATTCAACAAATGGAGTCCTTATCTTATAAAATACATACTGAAGTTTTATAATAAAATGATAATCCTGTGATGTGCTTTAATATAATTGAGGTGGTGGGTATTGAGGATAGGATATTGAGAAAATAAAATTAGGGACACTAGGGTGATTCATCAGTTAAGCATTTGTCTTTTGCTCAGGTCATGATCTCAGGGTCCCAGGATCCAGCCCTGCATCATGCTCCCTGCATAGTGGGGAGTCTGCTTCTCAGTCCCTCTCTGCCCCTTCTCCTGCTCTTCTCTCTCCCTCTCTCTCAAATAAATACAATCTTAAAAGCAAAAACAAAATTATCCATAAGTTAAAGCTGGATTGAGGGTTCATTATATTTTCTCTCTACAGTTTTGTGTTTGATAATTTCCATAATAATCATTTAAAAATCAAGTCACTTTAAAGAAAGCATAATGTAGCCCAGGGTCAATACACTTTTCTGTAAAAGGCCAAACAGTAAATATTTTAGGCTTTGGGAGTCATACAGACCCTGTGACAACTACTCAACTCTGCAGGGGTATTGCAAAAATGGCCATAGACACTATGTATGTGCATGTGTGCCGTTCTGTTCCAATAAAACTTTATTACCAAAATGGGGCACCTAGGTGGCTCAGTTGGTTAACCGACTGCCTTCGGCTCAGGTCATGATCCCGGAGACCTGGGATCAAGCCCTGCATCGAGCTCCCTGCTCGGGAGGAAGCCTGCTTCTCCCTCTCTCGCTCCCCCTGCTAGTGTTCCCTCTCTAGCTGTATTTCTCTCTGTCAAATAAATCAATAAAATCTTTAAAAAAAAAAGAATATTAAGAAAAAAAAAAAACTTTATTACCAAAATGGGGACAGATCCTTGATTAGGTAATCCATTGATATGGCAAAAATCATGAAGATAGTCTAGAAAAGGCTGCAACAGGGAGAAAAATGCTCAATTCTTGGAACCCTGAGACTCTTTCCTTTAGGGTAATCAGTTCTTATCGATACAGTCTGAGAGGCAACTACCAGCTGGGCCCTGTGCTAGATAGAGACATGGATAAAAGGAAAATGGGAAAGGAGGGAGCAGAGAAGCATCTCCATTCAGCCGTTCATTCAATATTTTATAAAGGATGACATCATGTCATGACACCACCAGGGGATGGTGCAAGGGGAGGTACTTAACCTCTTCCTTGTCATCTGCAGTTCCTGCTGAGACCTGCTCACAGATCTCCCTCCACCATGTCTAAGCAGCATGAGAATAAAGGCTCCACCCCTTTGTATAAGTTGGTACAGCTATTTTGAAGTAAGGGCTATTAATATTCTTTTTTTTAGGGCTATTAATATTCTTATTGTTCTGACTCCAAAAGTTCGCTAATTTGGGGGTTTCTATCTAGAGGTGAAGGACAGGAATTGGGGAGATGACTCCAGGGGGTTTCAAGGCACTAGTCTGATTACTAGAACCCAGTTAATAGTCACACTTAAGATAAAGAGTTTCCAGGGCACCTGGCTGGCTCAGTTGGTTGGGCATCCAACTCATGATTTCAGCTCAGGTCATGATTTCAGGGTCATGGAATTGAGCCCCACATCAGGACCCATTCTCAGTGAGGAGTCTTCTTGGGATTCTCTCTTCCTCTCCCTCTGCCCTCCCACTTGCGCCCATTCATTCTCTCTCTTTCTCTCTCTCAAATAAATCTTAAAAAAGAAAAAAGAGTTTCCCCATCTCTGATATCCACTTGCTTCCAGAGAAACTACATGATGGGGGTACTCCCAAGTTGCTGAAGGAGGCATGAGATGAGAGACCTCAACAGCCCAGAATTTGCACGAGAAATGACAGCTGGTTGTGGTCATCCCCATGATGATGAAGACACAGCCACCTCAGTTGCAAATCCTGAATCCCCAGGAAAGATCAGACGTGCTGAACTCTTCCCTGCAGACCTCCCCTCCTTCCCCCTTGCACCGCCCAGGGATGATGTAGCATTTGTCATCAGATAATCAAAACACTACTCACTCAACAACATACTTATTGAGCCCCTAATATGCCCCAGGCACAGTATTAGGAACTAGGGAGACCAAGAAGAATGCACTGAGTCCCTGCCCTCCCAGAGCTCAGCTTGTAACTCAGTGATTCTCAAGTCAGAGCAATGGCATCCCTAGGGTATATGTGACAATGTCTCAACACATTTCTGTTATCATAACTAGGTGTGTGTGGGGGAGGGGGCTACTATTGTCATCTAGATGCTTCTAAACATGCTACAGGGCACGGCTCCCATGGCAAAGAAGTATCCAGCCCCAAATATAAATGCACCAAGACTGAGAAATCCTGCTCTCATGGAAGACACAGATTTTAAACAAATGGCCATGTGAAAGAATCAATTACAGAATCTTTCAGATTAGCTCTGAAAGAAAAACCTAGCTTCTACCTTAAAAACAGAAACAAAAACCCGTATTTGATCCCGTGTCCACCTCTGGATAGTTCTTCATTTTTCCATTCTTTTTTATAGCAAAAATGATCTGAATTGTCTCTACTGACTGCCTCCGCCTCTTGATCTACCATTCTCCCTCCTACCAAATCCAGGCAGGTCTGGTCACCACCATTCTGCTCAAAGTCTGTCGTGAAGGGCTCTGCCACCTCCAAGCTGTGAGACCCGACAGGACATCTGACCCTGTGGGTTCCTCCTTTCTGTGACTTCCTGCCTCTCTATTGGCTCAGACTCCTTGCTGATTCCTCCACATCCTCCAGACCTCTCAACACTGGATGCAGCTAAGAGTTTACGGCCTGGGAGCCCAGTTCAGCCCACCATCCTGTTTTTGTAATTGAAGCTTCTTTAGAACCCATGCCTGGTCATTTAGATATTGTCTAGACTGCTTTCTCCAATCCGCGGAGTAGACTGGATGGTCCACAAAGTCTAAAATATTTTTTTTTTAAGATTTTACTTATTTACTTGACAGAGAGAGAGAGAGATCACAAATAGGCAGAGAGGCAGGCAGAGAAAGAGGGGGAAGTAGGCTCCCTGCTGAGCAAAGAGCCCGATGTGGGGCTTGATCCCAGGACCCTGAGATGATGACCTGAGCCGAAGGCAGAGGCTTAACCCTCTGAGCCACCCAGGCGCCCCAAGCCTAAAATATTTTCTATTTGGCCCTTGTAGAAAAGTGTGCTGACCCCTGGCCTATGTTATTATTAAGTTTAATTATTTTTGCTTAAATTGACTTCATTTTTAAATGAATTTTTCGTTTAAAAATGTGCAAGAGTAGAGAATTCTCTGATGTCAAAGACCATGTAAATGCAGGCAGCAGTGTCTATGACCCAGCTCTCTGCTGACTTCTCAACTCACATGTCCAGCCAACTTACTTGACATCTATCTCCACTTAGATGCAAAAATGACATGATACTGTGGCCCAAGGAGAACTAGAGACACCCCATCTTCTCTAGGTCTTCCCGCATCTCAACAAAGAGCAACTCTATCCACCATGTTAACCACATTAGAACTCTGGGGATTAGGGGGTCCAACTCTTGGTTTTGGCTCAGGTCATGATCTCAGGGTAGTGGGATCCTGCCCATGTCGGGCTCCATGCTTGGCATAGAGTCTGATTGAGATTCTTCCCCCCCTCCTCCCTCCTCTTCTGCTCCTCCCCCACTCTTTGGCTCCTTTCTCTAAAATAAATAAAGCCTTAAAAAAAAAACTCTAAAAAAAAAAAAACACCAAAAACCGTAATGGGTTTTACCCATTAGGGGAAACTGGCTGAAGGGTGTACTGAGGTTGTTTGTATTACCTTTGCAACTTTTCCATAAATCTAAAATTTCCCTAAATCAAAAAGTTCACCAAGTAAAATTCTTAGAAGTCACTCTTTCTCATTCCTGATCCCTCCTTCTCTCATTCCTCATACCCAATCAATCAGCAAGTAAGAGTAGTCTACCTTCCAAGCATATCCTAAATCTGATCATTCTCACCATGCCCACCAACACCTGCCAGCCCAAGTAATTCTCCCCAGCCCCAGTCTAGTCTCCCACCTGGATTATTGCAATACCCTCCCAAATAGCCTCTCTGGTGCCCCTCTTGTATCCTCCTCATACCCTTCCACTATCAGTGCAGAAGCCAGACTAATTTTTAAAAGCATAGATATGGTTATATCTCCCCTTTGTTCAAATTTCTCCAATGGCCAACCCTCACACATGGAATAAAATCCAAACTTCTTTTCATGGCCCACAAGCCTCATGGGAGCTGCCTCTGCCCACCTCCTAGAACCTGTCTCCTCCCACTTTCCATCTGATCACTCTGCTCTAGTCACCAGGGCCTGTTCCCTGAGTGTGCCAAGCCTTCCCACTGCCACCCCAGGGGCGAGACACTTGCTGCCATCCTCTGCTCATTCTCTACACAACTCACTCCCCCAGTTCAAGTCTCAACTAAGATGCCACCTCCTTCAGAGAGAACTTCCCTGGTCAGTCTATCTAAAATCCTCCACCTTCCCCATCTCCAGTACTCTCTCTCACCTTACCCTGTTTAATTTCCTTGTCCAGCACTTATGGCTGGCTACCTGAATTTATCTTAAGTGGTTATTCATTCCTTCATTATATGTCTTCCCCACTAGACAGTAAATTCTCTGTTGGCAGGGGCCTTATCTATCTTGTTTATCACAGCACCTGGTTGCTTTGAACATATCTGGAGCATAGCAGATACTCAAATATTGGCTCGGTGTTACATGTTGAAAGGACTCTGCCTAGAGAAGTCAAAGAAAACTTTCCTGAGAAGATGACCGTTGAGCTGGGGCCTGAAAGCCGGTGAAATGTTCATATGTTAATTTCTTTGCCACCACAGTAACCACCACTAAATGAATGAATGCTTTTGGGGAATCTTCACTCTTGCCATCGGCCATCTTGATGAATCTATTGCCTATGCCTTCCCCTGGTCAAGATCTGAGACACATAATTGGGAGGGAAGGGTGTGTGGGTTCTGAGTTGTTTTTGTTCCCCTAACTTCAGGAGCTTTCTTGGCTCTGCCCTTCAGCCTTTCAATTTTAGGAGCTAACCAACCTCTCTTCTACTGGCCAGAGAATGTGCTTACAAGTGACTTTGCCAGTTGGGTGCAGAGGGGCATTCTAGACATGGGAAATAACTTGAACCAACTTCAGTAAGCATAACACAAAAGGAAATGATGGGGCATGAAAATAAAATGTTCCTTCAAGGTAACAATCTACTGTCCCAAACTCTGAGAGTCCCTAGGGACTCAATTAAAAAGTTGAAGGGCTATTTTTCTGTAACATCTCTCTCTCTCTCTTTTTTGTTAAAGATTTTATTTGACAGAGAGAAACACAGCCAGAGAGGGAACACAAGCAGTGGGAGTGACAGAGGGAGAAGCAGGCTTCCCACCAAGTAGGGAACCCGATGTGGGGCTCTACCTGGGATCGTGACCCGAGCTGAAGGCAGATGCTTAACCGACTGAGCCCCCCAGGTGCCCCATCCTGTAACATCTCTTACCTGCAGGAAAACAGGACATTTTTTGCAACATCAATGTGGGGCCAATATTGTCAGCCTGTTTTGCATCCTTAAAATGAAATCCACTGGATAGCTGCAACTTTCCTCTTCTCTTCGTCATAACTGTTCTAACAGTCATTCCCATCCTGTGTTTGTCTAGTAATAACAGCTTCCAAATCCACTAACATAGAGGTGTCCCCCAAGCCTCTGAGTTCAAGGCATTAAAAGCTTTCCAGGTAGGGGCGCCTGGGTGGCTCAGTTGGTTAAGTGACTGCTTTCGGCTCAGGTCAAGTTCCTGGAGACACGGGATCAAGAAGCAGGAAGCTTGCTTCTCCCTCTCTCACTAGCCCTGCTTGTGTTCCCTCTCTGGCTGTGTTTCTCTCTGTCAAATAAATAAATAAAATCTTAAAAAAAAAAAAAAAAAAAAAAA